>JAJTUV010005115.1:0-11863 GCA_021653895.1 Mastomys natalensis
CTAGGACGCCTGTCTGTTTTCCATTGGCTCCTGGATCACAACTACTCTGCTTCCAGATACAACAGAGGAACCTCTCCTCTCCAACAGACAAACTGGAAGTTACCCGCACACTCCAGGTATTCTTAACATCCAAAGCAGGAAGGCTGCTTTTAAGTAGGCAATCAAACTCCATTCTATACCTTTGGCTTCACCCTTAAAGGATGGACGGAGGGCAGTTGTCAAGGATCTCCCGAGGTAATTCGAACACCAGTAACCCAGGCAATACAGAACCAAAGGTGCCTGGCAATCTATCATTTTTATACTTTTTACAATCTATGAAAACACTGCACACTTGAGTACTATTTCAGTTTGATATTCGGTCAACTCTGCCAAGCAAGCATTGTCTTGCTTCCTTCTTTTGTATCCCAGGAAACTCAAGGGAAGTCCTTCCTTGACTTCCAGGAGGTTCCTGGAAGCAGCCAGCCTGTCTGCAGCGTGCACTAAGGTAGATCCAAGTCAGCAGGCACTTTCTTTTGGAGGCTACCCATTGGTCTCAGGCTCCTAACCCTATGCGCACATTGGAATCACCCCGGAGCTCTGAAGAAATAGCTTAAGAGATTCCGACAGAATTAATCTGTCGAATAGTCTGGGCGTCTGGATCTGCTAAATCCACACTTGATTCTAAGGCAGGCGGGCTGAAAACGCGGGCCTTAGATCACATTGGGATCTTTGATTCTTCTTGTCTCCGAACTAGGGCTGCATTTGATGAGGGGTGAGGGACCGGTTTCAGCCAGAGCTCTTCCACAACAGCCTTACATTTCCTCCGCTGGTTACAGAGCCTGCCTGGCGCCAACTCCCATGACTTACCAAGTTAGCAGGACTTTGGCTCAGGTGGCCCTCGAGTACGGTGGCTCTCAGCATGGGGATCCGGGGACTAGGGTCGCGGATCCGGCGGGACAGCAGCTGGCGGGAGGGAGGGCGCTGCAGCTAAAGTTCCGGGATCCGAGCTGGCTGGGACTACAGCCGGCCGCGCGGCGAGCGGCTGGGACTACAGGGCGGCCGGGGGCGGCAGGCGAGCCTAGGACGCGGGAGTCTAGCCGGCCGTCCTTTCCTCGGCGGGAGCCGCCACACTAGCTGGAGGAGGGCGCTGCGCAGGGGGAGGATGGGCAGGCCTTGGAGTTAGCCCATGTTATGGCTAAACTAATACTATTAACACAGGCTCTTCTCATGGGAAATGGCTGTGCTGTTACATGGTGTGGGACAGCCAGATTGCATTCCTTGCATGATGCAGTTGTGCATAATCTTTTGCTCCATACCTAGCAAATATTTCTGTATATAAACATGAATATGAGACAGCTGATCCTAGTCTGAACATGATTGGCTCCAGAACAAAGATATCATTCTTGACTGACATTGAAACTTTGTGTCCCATCTCTCCTTTGACTCTGTCATTAGAGATTGTTCTTAGTTCAATGACAGACTCTTTGACTAGGTGTCCCAAGTGATGCTCTCGAAACTCAGAACTGTAACAAAATGAGGCTCACCTACCCAGAAGATCACATCTGATATGTAGTATTCAGGAAATGGTTAGTAATAAATAATATTTTCTTTTTGTTGTTGTCTTTTATTTCCTAGTTGATCCTGTAGGACAGTAAAACTGGTCTACCCTCCATCCCCTGAAGCTGGTCTGCTCTAAAAGCTCTGTCTACAGCATTAGTTTCACTTCATTACAGTCCAATGAAATCCCTTCCCTGTAATGCCATTGGTTTCAACTTGAAACAAACAACTTCCTGCTCATAAGGGAGGAGCTCAAGCTGACTCTTTAAATACTAGAATCTCCACGTGTTTCTGAGCTCTGAGATGAGTGACACAAAGACTTCCCTACCTATGCTCAGATACCACAGACAGCCCACAGGAGGGAGAAATGGGTATGTATTTTATAGTATTTGAACCAAACTATAAGAGCAGAGGGAACTTCACCAGGGACAGGAAGCAAAAGAGCTGAACTTGAACAAAAGAATAAGAACAGAAGGGCTTCTGTGAGCCTGTCACAGTGGGTCTGCAGAGTAGGAGAAAGCAGACAGGATAGCTATGAGGTTGTTGCATTAGTTTTTCTATTGGAACATACAATGCGTGAATAGTTTTCAGGCAAGAGAAATGAAGAATGAGTCAGTCACCTTTTCAGAGCCAGAGCTGTAGCCACAGCCTTCTTTCTTTCTTTCTTTCTTTGTACTTAGCTTGCGAGTCCACTCTTCCCAGGGATCTGGTATTACACTCGTGGGTTACACCAAATTGCTGTAGAAAATGCTTGCTCTAAGTGTCTCCAGTGAAGGAAATACAAGCAATGGCTTTGCAATGTGCAGAGTGATAGAAGTTGCCTGGGAAGCTTGGGGCTTGTGTTTTGCAGATCCATTGTAATTAAACAAGAACTGGAAGGAGGTGGCATGGGGTGGGAGTGGAGTGGAGGTAGGGAGAGGGTTCAGGGGCTGAACCCACCCAGGACTTTCCATTTTAAGCTCTTGATAAGTTACAGAAAAAGAATGTAATGGGACTTTCTACTTCATTCTTCATACAAGCAAAACTGTGTCCTTGTGTTTCAAACTGTGTATGCTTCATTTATTGTGTTCCTTTATCTTCATTTTCCTTTCACTCTTGTTCCTTAACCTTAATTTTTTTTCATTTCAGAAGAATACTGGATTTTGAGAAAACAAGATTGATATTTATCAAAATACAAAGTTCAAAACAAATGCTAAATGCTTATCACTTAAACCAAGTATTCTAACTGAAATTATTATTATTGTTGTTGTGTTTGATGCTGCTGCTGCTGATGGACTCTTGGCAAAGTTTCATACTTTACCTCAAGCTGGCTTGGAACTCTTCCTCCCTCTGCCTCAGGAGGGTTAACTTTTGAAATTAAATATTCAAATATTTAGCCATTTGAAACATTTCCTGTTGTAAATGTGGGACTCATGTCTAAAGTGCAGCTGTTGTACAACTAGCTACAGGCATTTCACAACTTCACTTTTTGAAACCATAACTTGTTTTGTCACTGAAACAGTCTTTAAGATGGTCCATGAGAGGTAGATCTCAGTGGGTTTCCTGTAGCTTATAAGTTTACAAAAGAGATAATAACATGAGTTAACAACATGAACAGTCTTTAAGATGAGCTTTTTGTGGAGCAGAAGAAACAAGAAGGCTTTTTTCTTCTGTCTAGGGGACTGAATATACATAAGGAGAAACATTTTAAATTTAGTTAAAAGACAATCAAAAAACTTAAAATGTGAATTTGTGATTATTTAGTTGGATTGTATAGTGGAAATGTTTCATTAGGGTTAGGAAAATTTATAAGAACTTGAATAATGTTAGGACAGTGGCATAGCAAAAAGAGGAAATATGAAGCATTTAGTCAATAGAAACCAAGTTTAGGTAAAGAAGTAACAGGCTACATCTGTGAAAGCTTGTATCTGAACTTGCATATTGTTTATTGTGAAGTCTATAAGAAATCTGGCAGTCATAGCTAGTTAACAAATTTATTAATTAGTAACTATCATGGTGGATTACCTTAGGGTAAGGATCTAGATCTGTTTTCTAGCTGTCAAGCTACTGTACCTTAGCTGTCAATGTGTCAGAATCCTGAGGAAGAATAAATTGTAATCTAGAAGTCATGTGTTAATTAAAAAATGACAGAGTTCATCTATAGTCGAAAGAGTCCCAGGTCCCTGTGGTCTCCATGACAACTTGTGCAGAGTCAGTAGGGCTTTGGAGCCCAGAAGAAGGAGGGCTGTTTCCTCTGTGGAACAGATAACACGTGGAATGAGAAATGACTCCCTTGAGTTAGGCAATATGAGTCACTTGACTCTTAGGGTATCCAGACTTGTCTCATAGTTTTTCTCAGTGGTTGTCATATGACAATCCAGGCAGTCTCTAGTAGCTGTGTCTATATCTTCTGAGGACTTGGGGGTAAGCTGTTAGGCTTTGAGAGTTTCTGTCTGTCATAAACTTGAATATATTAATAATTAACAGACTTCTGACAAGATTGAAAGCTATATTGATTGGTCATATCTAAGTTAGAAAACTTATATTTGTTAAATTATTTGTTTGAGAATGTATATAGTAAATATATCACACTATAATTTGCTAGAGCTGGGGAATTTTGAGCCATTCTGTTGCTGGTCGCAGAGTGAGACAGGCATATGTGCATGTTGGTTGAGGCACCAGGCGTGGACCCTGTCCAGGGACATGGGACATGCACAAGGCCTGAAGAGCACAGATTGTCAGGAGTCACAATAACAGCTTGTGCGCCCCACATAGCACAGGGTCTCAGCACTTCTGAACTGCAGCAGCGTTGGTGTCAAGGAGTTGGGGTGGTTCTGTGACACATAGGGCTCAGACACAAGCAGGTGGGGCCAGCGTCCTCCTAGCAGCCAGAATCCCCAGCACAGTGCTTCCAGCTGCAAGTCAGTGCTACCCTACCTTGCCTGGTGGGCAAAGGAAGGAAGCACCTGAAGTAGAGGTCCATCTCCTAGCAACATGTGCACTATTCCTACGGCAGACAGCTTGTGCTCACTTCATGAGTCCTGGGCAGAAGGAGAGAGGGAGAGAGAGAGAGAGACTCATGAATGGGTGTGTGTGTGTGTGCGCGCGGGCAAGTGAGCACAAGTAGAGGGGTAGACAGTTGAGTGTGCGCCCACAACCAGGAAAACATTTGTCAGACTCTGACAAAGCCTCTCAGGAGACAGCTATATCAGGCTCCTGTTAGCAAGTGGAAACCTCATAAAATTGCAAAGCTTCTGAAAGGCAAAGGTACTGTCAATTGGACAAAATGGCAACCAACAGATTGGGAAAAGATCTTTACCAATCCTACATCCAGTAGAGGGTAATATCCAATATATACAAAGAACTCAAAAAGTTAGACTCCAGAGAACCAAATAACCTATTAAAAATGGGGAACAGAGCTAAACAAAGAATTCTCAGAATCATTTTTGACCATTCTGTTTTCTTTTTAATATTCATAGTACTTCTCATATAACTTGGTGCTATGATATTTTTTTCTGAAGGCAACAATCACTCAGGAATATGTTGCACATATACACTTGTTCAGGACTTGTTGACAAGTGAGCAACAGGGAGTATTCAGGTTCATTATGTGTTTAGAGCTGCCATGATTTCTTTTTTTTTTTTATTTTCAAAATTTAACATGTATGAGTGTTTGGTTGTGCATAGATATCTGTGGATCATGTGCATTCCTAGTGCCCATCAAGGTAGGGAAAGTTGTCAGATTTCCAGAATCTGGAATTACAGAGGATTGTGAGTTGTTATATGGTACTAGAACCCAGGTACCCTGGAAGACCAGCAAGTGCTCTTAACCACTGAGCCAACCTTCCTGTCTTTATTTCTTTATAACTTTGCATGTAGGCTTTTTGTTATGCTGATTATGAACATCCTATTTTTAGATTTGTAATTTTATGGATTTTAGCATTACTGTAAAGAACTCTGTCTAAGATATTAATTTCCACTTGAAAGGAGAATATAACCGATTTTACCATGTTGATGCTCCGTCCTGCATTTTTGTAAATTCAATTTTTACATCCAGTATCTTTTGAACATTTGTTGGAATTTTTATGTAGATAGAATCATGATATCTGTGAAGAGAAACACTTTCACCTGTTTCTGAGAAGTTTACACCTTCTTTTTCTTTAAGACACTCATTTTATGTACATGGCTGTTTGCCTGCACGTTTGTGCATCACATGAATGCCTGGTGCCTACAAATGCCAGAAGAGGGTGATGGATCCCCGGAACTGGAGCTGTGCATTGTTGTAAGCTACATTGTGGGTCCTAGGACTTCAACCCAGGTCCTCTGGAAGAGCTGCAAGTGATCTTAATAGCTGAGCCATTCTCGAGACACCTGACCTATTTCTTTGTCCTGACAAGGACCTCCTGGGAAAAGTCTACCTGGAGCAATGAGCAGACATCCACTCTTGCTCCTGATTGCTGGGAAAACATTCATAATTGCACCACTGAGAATGAAGCAGACTGCTGCTGGACTTATAGTTTTGTTTTTAAGGGATAACTTTTGTAGTGTTGAGGAATTTCCATTCACTTCTGTTTTTTTTACATAATTTTGCTGTTTATTGAGATATTTTTAGTTTTTCCTTGTTTCTTATTTTGTTAATAGTTCTAACTATACCATTTTCCACTAATGTTTCCATAATTTTTTCTAAACAGGGCACTTTTCACGGAGCCACATCCAGATTTTTGTTGCTTACATTTCACTGGGATCTCCACTCCCTAATTTTGCTCTTTCATTATTTCACCTGGGTTCAGTGATCAGAAGACTCCCTGGCAGAAGCTCTGTTTCCATTCTTTCTAGACTTCTTTCTACCACGGATAGCCTTTGTAGATGAGGAACTTCTCTAGAAGGGCTGGCAGAAGCCTTTCAGGAACATATAAGCAATTGTTTGTTTTTTTTTTTTTTAAAGATTTTATTTATTTATTTTATGTATACAATGAGTACACTGTCGCTGTCTTCAGACACACCAGTCGGATCCATTATGGATGGTTGTGAACCACCATGTGATTGCTGGGAATTGAACTTGGGACCTCTGGAAGAGAAGTCAGTATTCTTAACCACTGAGTCATCTCTATAGCCCCCATATACGCAATTGTAAAGTAGGTTTTGTGGTAAATTTATTTTATTTTCCTTAAGACATTCTTAAAATTGGCATTCTTATATTCATATTTTACAGGTAAAAAACTCCAAGCAAAATTTCTCAAAATTGTCCCCTCTGAGTCGCGTGTTAAGCTTTACTGCTGCTATGGAGTGATCACCGGTCCTCACTGTAGCTGTAGTTGCTCTTTCTGTTGCTTTGTCAGGTAAGTGACTTACTCTCCAAATTCTGCTGCATTCTGTTCACATTCACACTGTCAGTTATACTACTGACCTCAGTGAGCCAGCATTGTGGGAAGGGCTCTAGAGAAAACACACTGGATGTTCCTGTTCTCTGGGAACTCAGGTTCCAGCAGGAAGATGCAGTGAAGGAACACACAGGCTGTGGTGTGCACAGGAGGCCAGGCTCAGCATCTCTGGGAAGACATAATCCAGCAAGCTCTAGACATTTGGGGAACTGTTCAATGCAGAAAATAATGAGAGGAAATCTGAAAGTAGGAACTTCAAAGGTAAAGCTAGGATGGTACAGTGCCTCCCCTAGTGACCCATCAGTTTAGTTACAAGGCTCAACTGTATTTTGAATGTATTAAATGGAAAGTTCCTGAAGTAATGAATTGATAGGATTTTCATACCACACTGTTCAGACTATGTAGTAAAATCTTGCACTGTCCTCTTAAGTATGGAAATCATCCTTTAGTGTACCATGTCCACCCTGTATGCACTATCTACCAATAGTTCTCACTGCTATCTCAATTATCAGACTGGCTGCCAATAGGTGTCCATACAGAGTGCTTGCTGCTGTAGCAATCACTATTGTAGTAAACAGTCATCCAAAGCACAGAATGTGATGCTAATATAGAAATGTACTTCCTGGGAGCTCTACTGTCAGTGAGCACCTGAGAGAGAATGGAACATAGGCCCATCATGGTCAGGAAGAGGATTCCTGCAGATCACTTTGGAAAGCTACAGTCAGATTCACACCTCACAGCTGAGCTCAGGAGGGTATTCCAAAAAAAGCCACACATCTGTGGTATAATTCATTGTATTGTTACATTTTAGTAAGAAAGACAGAACAGATCTCAATTGAAATTACCTATGCTGCTTGCCCAGAAACTGGATTGGATTTGGAAACAAATGTTTTTATTTTTCTGAATACTCGAGTAACTGGACATCTAGCCAGGACTCCTGCATGGCACAGAGGCCCAGCTAGCTCGAATTGACAGCCTGGAGGAGCTGGTAAGAAATGGGCAGGGACTGGTTTGTCTGTTTGTTCTGTTGAATATTGTATTGCCTTGAGCTAGAGAGTTACAGATGAATCATGAGGAAGGATCCCATCCCAAGGACATGAAGACATGGGGAATGTGTGAGTGTGTGCAATTAGCTCATGTTTGACTTCTCACTGGAGCCCTGTGACTTTCAAGAAGTATTCTCTCATGCAGTGTTCATAGTCAACTGGAAGGTCAGATATGCCATTTTACTGGGATACCTGGTTGTCATGAGTGCATTCCTGTAAAGATGGCACAATGTTGTGTACAGTAGGTGAAAACTGTTAATAACTGCAATGGGAGGTTAACCCATAACTATCCTGGTCACAGAGGAATGTATTGTTACATTTGGTACTTTGATTCTAATGAGGTACTTTAGAATTACAGATGTCAAATGGATCCACTGAGAACTGGGGGCTAATACAGTCCAAAGTCTGTGACCTCAGTTCCACCCTCCTGTTATCTCTAGAGTAAGATGTGGAGTGGAGAGACTCCAGGATTATCTGAAAAAAAAAGAGACATATTTATTCTTGGCTTTTTGTGTTTTATGACAGAATATCCTAAGGAGATACAAGGGGATATTTGATTACTGGATAGGCCTGCACAGAGAGTCGTCAGAGCACCCTTGGAAGTGGACAGACAACACTGTGTATAACAATTGTATGTTATCAGAATTTTTTCCTTCTGCTGTGTTCATGTGTTGTGATGTATGTGTGTTGTGGTTGTGAGGATTGAAAAACTGTTTCATGTGAAGCCAAATATACTGGGAAGAAAGAAAAAATGAACCCTTGTGCTGGAGGTGTGGCTCAGAGGTAGAGTGTGTGCTTACATGCAATAGCCAATCCCCAACAACTCCACATCCTGACAAATTAAAATCAATTGGATACTCTCTATTTATTATACACCATCTTGAAGCATTAACATAGTGTTATTTCATTCCAAATATTCAGCATGATGGTGCATCTGGGTAGATGTTGTCTGCTATCACCACTTGAAATCTTTCCTTGATATAACTGCCTTGTGTGATGTCCACAGCCCTGCTGTTGGCCATCAGGAGCTCTAAAGCCCTAGGAAGTCACTTCACAACTGCCAGCCTGAGAATTATCAGTCCTCTGTTTGCACAGTTGTACCCGGTCACAGAAGTAGGGACTCCAGGCAAAGATGAGAGTCTCCCCTAAAGTCTTACTATCAATGGTCACAGGGGTCAGCCTTGAATGTGAGCACAGCCATTTTGAACAGTCCCATTTCAATGGAATAGTAAAACACAGAGCCAGTTACATTCATAGTTAAAGACCTTTCAGCAATTTACTAAGTGGTGCATTTCCTCCCGCTTTTTACATGTGTAAAATATGTCACGAGAGCATTGATAATCACCCTTGTGACGCTCCCCACTGCTGCAGTTCATTTGAACATTGTAGCTAGCAATGTACACAGGTTACAGGGTTCAACATGGATGTGTCATAGGTGTGGTGATCAAATCAAACCCTGAGGATGTATTAGTCCTTAGGTGCAAAACTAGTGCATGGGATTCCAGTGGACTCTGCTTTGATTTATAAATAAGCAGAGAAGATGAGTGAGTTATGATTGGAGTGAATGTAATGGCAGACGCTGCTTAAACCTTTTTTTTTTCTTCTTTAGGGTTCCCATCCAAGGAGATGAAAAACATGGCTTCCTGAGTCACAGGGGGCTCAGCAGTAGCAGAGTCTACATAAACAGGAAGTGGATTTGTAGCAAGTCGAGCAGCTACACCTTACAGTGCCTTTAGTTTTGTGTCCTGGCTAGAGAGTATGTCATAGCAATCATGAGGAACACATAATGAGTTATCTACTGTTGATGACTCATTAGTGATGTGCTAAAATCATTATCACAGTCAGTGAATAATGTGTGGTGACATCAAAGATGATAAGTGTATGAGGACTTTTCATATGTGTGTTTGAGACGGGATGGGGGAATGGAATGTGGGAGATATACAGAGGGCCAGGAAGATGAATGAGATATTAGCTGAAATACCCAACAAAGAGGAGAGAGAACCTGTAAAGGCCATATCCAGAGGTTAGGCATGACCCCCACTTGAGGGATGGGGCCACCCACCCTTCTCAAATTTTAACCCAGAATTGCTCCTGTCTAAAGGAAATACAGAGACAAAGAGTGGAGTAGAGACTGAAGGAAAGGCCATCCAGAGACTGCCCCACCTGGGGATCCATCCCATATGCAGTCACTATTGCTGATGCCAAGAAGTCCTTGCTAACAGAAGCCTGATACAGTTGTCTCCTGAGAGGCTCTGCCAGAGCCTGACCAATACAGATTTGGATGCCTTCCAGCCAAACATTGGACTGAGCATGAGGACCCCAATGGAGGAGTTAGGGGAAGGACTGAAGGAGCTAAAGCGGTTTGCAACCCTATAGGAAGAACAACAGAATCAACCAACCAGACCCTAGAGAGCTCCCAGGGATCAAACCACCAACCAAAGAGTACACATGGAGGGACTATGGTTCCAGCTACTTGTGTAGCGGAGGATAGGTTTTATCTGGCATCAATGGGAGGAGAGGTTCTTGTTCCTGTGAAGGCTTGATGCACTGGAATAGGGGAATGCTAGAGTAGTGAGGTGGGACTTGGTGGGTGGGTGAGCACCCTCATAGGAGTAGGGGGGAGGGGTGGGAGGTGGGATAGGGTGTTTTTGGAAGGGAATCTGGGAAGGTGGATAACATTTGAAATGTAAATAAATGAAATAAAGAATAAAAAATTAAAAAAGAATGGTTCTAAGTTAAACAGGTATTTAGGTATGAGCTGTTAATCATATCTTAAACATAAACTAAGTCACATCAGTATTAGTAACCTCTACTTTTTTTCTTTTTCCTTATTTAATTAATTATTAACCCCCTCCTGGTACCAGCTCCCAGAGTTCTTCACCCCACACCCCTCCATTGTTTCTGAGGGGGTGTTCCCTTACTCCCAACCCCCATCCCCTCACCCTTCCTCATCCCACCCCTTTGGTCATTCCCCTTCCTGAGGCATCAGGTTTCATGGGTTATTAGGATGCAGGGATGGTGGACCTGTTTAGAAATTGTTCTTTGGAGCAAATCTCATCTCTGTTGTCAGGAAATCAGCAGTTCAGTATGCAGGCATCAGCAGTGGGAGCTCAATCTACTCGCCAACAGGAGTCATGACCTCACTGTTAAATTCATAGCTTATTGCCTGTTTATCACAATCTCTAGGGCGTAAGGACGACATCCAAATAGGGCCAGATAAAATTATTTCCTTAAAAACAGATAGAGATAGTAAGCTTAGGACTTTCCTAGAAAGAGTCAGACATAATTTTCTCAGGAAAGACATAAAAGGAACCGTAATGCAGGAAGTCCCAGGAGTGCAGTATGAAGAGAGTAAAACCTACAAGTGAAAGACAGAAGGACTGGGATTGCAGCACCTGCTCAGCTTCCTGAAACTGTCAAACAGCCCGTGCTGGTTTCATGACTTTCATCCTTTCCTGTGGACATGGCTCTGTCAGTCGATGTTTTACCAGAGTTAAATTACTGGATTATCAGAGTCGCATTGAATGATATGCTAAAACTTTGACTTTGGGGAATCTTAATAGTTATATTTATCTTTTAAGACCCTTATGACTTGTATAAACCTCAAACTTTTTTTCTTCGTCATTGCAAAAGGAGGTTTTTTGTTTGTTTGTTTGTTTGTTTTTTAAAACAAAGGAACAGTAAAAAGTTACATTGAAATCTGTTTGTCTTCTTATATGAGGGCTGTCAGCAAAGCAAACTTGTCTATGAGTATGCCTTTCTTACTGGGAGACTAAGGAAGTCTAACAAAGAAAGGTCCGATTTTCATATATCAAATGCATTAAACTGACAAAGCTATAATTAACCATAAACACCACCAGAGATCTGAGGTTAAATTTGAACAGAATGTATAAGCAAATGGCCTCTGTATCAATAAAGACAG
>JAJTUV010005116.1:0-11571 GCA_021653895.1 Mastomys natalensis
TTTATCCTTGACTCAAATTTCATATTAAATGCTCTAACACAAAAATATTTGCACTTGGAAATAGGGGCTTTTCAGAGCATATAGGTTAAGTAGAAGTCTTGAAGGAGGTGATCTCACAATGAAATAAATATCACCATAAAAAGTGCCCACCAGGACTTGTTTGTGCTCTCTCAAACACACGAGGATACAACAATCTAAGTAAGAAGTGAAGCCATCACCAAGAAATGACCATGGCTCATCCTTCAGATCTATGCGAGATGAATGTTTATTTTTAAGTATGTTTAGAGTGTGGTATTTTGTTAAAGTAACTCAAGCTTATATGTTATTATCTACCTGGAAATCTTTCTATCCAGACAAACTTAACCCCCCACTTTTCCTATTGCCATACTTATTGAGCTTGTGGCAAATCTTGAGACTTCTAAATGTTTGGAAACAAGACTATATGTACTCATTTCTAGCACTGTCTAGCAGTTCTTAGTTTTATAGTGGAAAAGGTCGTGTCACTTCTAATCTTTCCACTAACTTCCAGCCTCCATCTCCACTTCCTCCTGACATCACAGAGAAAACCGCTTCTATTTCATTGGAGGATCCTTAAAGAAACAGTATAGGAATAGGGATGCTTGACTTTGCCTCTAGTACATTCTAGTTTATGATTTTGACAAACCTTCCTTTAGTCATATGTATGTATGCATATATAATATATTATATATATATATATATTTTAAATATATATATTCACAAACTGGGAATATTTCTGTTCCAAGATGTTATTGAGTGTGAGATAAACCTGAAACATTACTGATTGGGACATAAAACACATCCAATAAGTCCAAACTGCTATATTTGTTCATATTAAAAAAGCATTGAAAACTTAATAGTAGACATATTAAAACGAGGTTTTAAGTTTATTTATTATATTTTTATGTTTCTGCTCTCTCTCTCTATTATAGTATATTTAAGTCCTTTTTTTCAATGAAACTTGTTTCTCTGTGGCAGTATGTCTAAACAGATACTTGGATTAGTTATATCTCTTGCTGTATACCTGGTTATGTTATTCACTACCAGATCTTACTAAATTCTTTAGATGTAGACAAGATCTCTGTATTTTATAGTAAACTACCCCATTTTCATTTTTCTTTGCTTTATCATGTTCATTTTCTTCAACCCACTGCCCCTCTTTCATCTTGCCTAATGTTCAACACTAAAATTTCAGCTTCTGTGTTACTTTATCTTGAAACCCTTCCCTAATTCCTGTGATCTGGCCAAAAATGGCTTATTTTATGTGGTTCCTTAGCAAACTGTTCCTTCTTGTCAAAGCCATTTTCACACTTGAATTGCCCATTGCTTGTTTGTGTCTTTAAAAATATTGCAGTCTCTTTCAAGACAAGAAACCTGTATTTATCTTATTTACTATCAATCCTGTGCACAGGTGTTTGGAATATAGTAGGCATTCTGTAACCATTTATTAACTATGTAAAAATAGACATAACCCTTAAGAAAATAACAAGAGAGGAGAGAATGTTGCGATATTTTAGAATCATGTCTAGACTACTCACTGATTTACATTTTTATTGTGTTGCAACTTTGCTTGAATTTGAAAGCTATATTTAAAAAGTCACCAGACATATTGATGACATAAAGACTTAATGTTAGCCTTATGTTAAAGTATGATTTAGGAATAAATTAAATGGACAGGAAAAATTGGAGATTTCTAAATTCCCTTTATCTAGCCCTTTCCCTTACCCAATTTTCTTATGAATAGTAGTGGTAAAAAGCTACACTTTTTTTTGTAGTTTTCCATTTCAAAATTTTTATTCTCAAATAGTTCTAATGATATTCTTGAAATTTCTTATATTTTAACAAATTTCACCATACTTAGAAAAGGGACTAGAGGTGTTCTGAACTGGGCACAGTGCGGATGAGATTGGTGATAGTGGTTATAAATCATGAGCCATTGAAAAGGACAATAAGCATCCAGATAAGATGTCATGCTCCTTTCCTTTGTTCTTCATGGAAATGGAAAGAGATCCCCCTCTGGAAAATCCTGGAGAACACAGAGCACTGCTTGGCTCATAAGGTTTTTATGAAAGGTGTGCTCTGAGTTAAATTGTGTTTTCCCCGAATTCTAAACTACAGGAGATGTCCTGTGGCCAATAAAACGTTTTACATTTCTTCAGTCATGCTCTCTACTTCCTTTCTGAAATTATACCTACCACAAAGGGCCATGATGACTTCAATAAAAACATACTGGGGTTTAAAAGTTAGATGTAGCCACAGACAAATAACTTTCCCTGTTTTGTAACAGTGGGTACAAAAATTTAATTAAGAGTTTCCCCTCATATAAATGGAAAAGTATCCTCCCAGACAAAGAAACTCCCTCTTTCTGGAAGGTAACACTGAAGTCCCACATTTGGGGAAAAAGAGAGAAAGAAAGAAAGTCTGTGGCCATTTAATTTAGTACCCATTTAAATGCCTTTATACTTTTACCCAAGTAAAAATTTGCAATTCAGTCACCTCTTTTTAGTTCCATACCAATTTTAAATCTTTCCATTAGGTAGCCTGAGAATACAAGAGGGTCCTTCTTCTGGCCACATGTCTTTTCTCTTTTTTCCCCAGGTTAATAAATGAAGGAAATTAAAGTAATTGGATTTTTTTTTGAAAAGTTGGGAAGAAAAAGCAAAGCAAAAGAAAAATGGGAAGACTGGTCTTATTTGACCATTTTTCCTTAAGCTACTTCATTATTGAAAATAAAATTCAAATAATATTTTAAAAGTTCTATTCCCTTACAGGAAAACAAAAAAACCACTATATACCCTTCTATTGATTTCTTTGAACTTAATAAATGTTTCTTCACCCAAAATACATTTCAGACATGGTTATTAATTTCGTGCATGAACTTGGTGTCAACACATCTCTGTAGGTAAATTGAATATTAACACAAGTACAAGTGCAATTTCCCCTTAGATTTTATCTTATACTCAAACAATATAAAAATCTGAAGGATAAGTTTTTTTTATAAATGAATCCATAGAAATTGTTATAAAGATGTACTCACCACTCTTATATAGATATGGTTTTTAAAACATATTTTGAGTGCATTCATGTATATATTTATGCATGGGATTTATATATTTGTCTATATAATTATATAGTAATATATTCTTGCAATGTCTATATGCTAATATATTTAATAAAAATTTTCCTTTTAAAATCCCCTTGTCTCCGTTGCCAATGCCAAGAACACACCACCCCCCTCTCTCTCCCTGGAAAACCTGCTGGCTCAAAAAGCCAAACAAACTGGTAGATTATCTGTAGCAGCATATTTTCCCCGCAAGTTGGGAGAGCTATGGTGGGAGAGATGGGGAAAGGGAAAAGGAGGAGTAAGGAGAGGAAGAGATGGGGGAAGAGGAGGGGGCTAGGGGAGGGAGAGATGTAGGAGGAATGGAGAACCACGCTAGGATTGAGAGCAGTCCTGGGTAACAACTTATATCTAGGTTTTGTTAATTGGGAAACACCTCCAAATTTTGTGAACATCTTGTTTTTGAGCATTGTCAAACATATAAAGCCTTTGGGTAATCTTTTAAACATTAGAGTATCAATTTCTACCGGGTACTGAGTGGATGGTGGGATGGTCTGGGATCAGCCCAACCTTGTGGAGACAAACGTGGAAGATTGGCAGAGCCTTTCCCCCACACGGGTGTCTCATGAGTGAAAGGGTGGGTATTTCTGGCCCATCTGAGGTGGCGCCCTGAGTGGAGCATCTGCGAGAACACGCCACCGCTCGACTGGGAGCTGCAGTATTAAATATCTCCCTCAACATGTATCTTCTGTTTTTCTCCCAGTTCTTCAATTCCATTTCCCCAGTGTCATTTCTAGCCTCTACCCAGACAGCATTCAGTGACCTGTCTACTCTCCTTTCCTTCATTCCATGAAGACTGCACAGGTCCTTGTAGGAGACTCCAGTTTTCTTCCTTCCCTCCCAATCCTCTTAATCCCTCTTCTATTCCATCACGATTCCATATCATCTGCTTTTAATACCTAGGAACAAGTTTACTCTTCTACTTACTACCTCCAGTGGCTGCACCCAGCAGCAACCAGAAGCATTCCCCTTCATGGCAACCCAGAGCCACCACAGACTCCTAAGATAAAGAGAGGACAAAAAAAATTTAAAGGGGAAAAAAAACCCACCAACAAACACAAGAGAAATATATTATAGATGGAATATAGTTATCCCAAACCCAAAATGCTTAGACACTAGTTTTAAAAACCCACGATCGGTATGTGTTTTAAATAGACATTATGCTATATTAGAACTCAGAAAGCCTACTAACTGAAAAATGCAGCATAGCTGAAGCACAAGAGAAGGACTTTAAAGTAGCTATTATGAATATGCATAGGACCTCAGAGAGAATAATCTTTTAATGAAATCTATGAATACCAGAATGAAATGAATATAAAAATGTTTTGTTTTAAACATTTTATTTATTAAAATTTTTATTTACTATAAAATTATTTGTTTTTAAAATAGAATAAAAATGTTCAACACAGAAAAGATCACAAAAAAAAAAAAAACCCAACTGCAGTAAAACAGGAAAAAAAAAATTTAGAAAGTTAAATAAGAACCTCAAAAACAAACTTCACAAACCCAAATACAAGAGATAAAAGCTCGAATCTCAGGCACGTTGCACTGTTGCCCCGGATAAAAAAATATGGATACCTCGTCAAAGAATGTTTTTTTTTTTTTAATTGGAAATTTTATTTACATTTCAGATGTTCTCTCCTTACCCCAATTTCCCCACCCTCCCTCCAGAATCCTATCCCTTCCCCCTCCTCCTGGTCCTCGTTGGTGTACCCCCCACCCCCCTCCCCTGGAACCTTACCTCCCCACCCACGTATACCCCCCCCCACGACGTCCAGCCTTCATGGGACCAAGGATCTCTTCTCCCACTTATATATAGCCCCCCTTGCATATATAGCTGGAGCCATGGGTCCCTCCCTAAGTTGCTCCCAGGTTGGTGGTTGAGACCCTGGGGGGTCTGGTTGGTTGGTATTATTGCTTTCCCTCATGGTGTCACGAATCCTTTCAACTCCTTCAGCCTTCACTCTACTTCTCCATTGGGAACCCCAGATCAGTTTGATGGTTAGCTGTGAGATCTGTCTCTGAGTATGTCAGCAAAGCAAAAGAAGGAGGAACAATCACTCACTGCAACAACAAAATATGGGAATCAACAAACATCATCATTGATAACTCTTGTACTGGTTGGTTTTGTGTGTCAACTTGACACAAGCTGGAGTTATCACAGAGAAAGGAGCTTCGTTGAGCCTCCAAAAAGATACAGCTGGGAAGGCATTTTCTCAATTAGTGATCAAGTGGGGAATGCCTTTGCCCCTTGTGGGTGGTGCCCATTCCTGGGCTGGTAGTCTTGTAACTATAAGAAAGGGAATGAGCAAGCCAGGGGAAGCAAGAAGCTAAATAACATCCCTCCATGGCCTCTGCATCAGTTCCTGCTTTCCCGACCTGCTTGAGTTTCCCGTCCTGACTCCCTTTGGTGATGAACAGCAGTGTGGAAGTGCAAGCTGAATAAACCCTTTCCTCCCCCGATTGCTTCTTGGTCATGATGTTGTGCGGGAATAGAAACCCTGACTTTAAAACAACTCTCAAATTCAGTGGTTCTAAAGTTCTCAATAAAAAAAAAAAAAAAAAAAAAAAAAAAAAGTAACAAAACTAAGAGATTGGAGTAAAAAGCAGAAGCCATCTTTCTGCTGTAAACCATGAAATATACCTTAATATCAAGGATAAATATCACATCTGTGTAAAAGGATAAAAACAGGTCTTTGGAGCAAACAACCCAAGAAACCCAAACTAGTGCAGCCAGAATACCTGAAGAAAAACAATAGACCAAACCAAAACTATTCTGAAGACATCTCGAAGAACACTACATACTCATCAAAGAAAAAAAATCCACCAAGAAACTATTACAATTTTAAGCATCGATGCACCAAACACAAGGGTACTCAAATTCGTAAAGGAAATACTACTACAGCTAAAAGCATTTATTAACCCTCACATACTGTTCAATATGTGACTCCAATACCCTACTGTTGCCAAAAGCAATTGATAACCACTTGCAAATGAAAATTTAGTTTCCTCCAAGGAAGTCTCTCTTGGGAAATAAACTACTCTTAAGGATAGGCTGCACGCCCAGAAGTAGATGCAAACAGAAAATGAGCTCAACTGAATTTTTGAAGGTTTCTTGTCTCATAACATTGTGTCATGGCTGTTCCTTTAAAATTTTTCTTTGTATATATTATACTTATTTTTATTATATTTATGTTTTTTTTCTATTACCCTATAGGTACTCTGTATATATATTATGGCTTCCAAGAAATCACACCACACAACCATAGAAACCGGATGTTTGATAAAGAAGCCAGAAATACAAATGGTTAATGACAGCAATGTTCAACATGTAGTCCTGGTAAAACTGAATGGCTACATACTCAAGCAACGGAGGAATTCTGTAAGGCAAAGGACTCATCATGAGACAAAACAAACGGGCAATAAAATGGAAAAAAAAATTTAACCCCCCTACTCCCCTGCAGTGGGTTAATATCCAAAATATAAACCCCCTCCAAAAAAAAATTTTTACAAAAAAAACAAATTTAAACCCGTTTTTTTTAAAAAAGTATACAGATGTGAATTAAAAACCCTTCCCCAAAAAATGCAAACCAAATGGGGGAGAAAAAACTTTTTTAAAAAATTCTTAGTTATCCCGAGAAAAAGAAAAACCCCCCCCCCCCCCCCCCCCCCCCCCCCCCCCCCCCAAAATTTTCCTTGGATTTCATCTCACATCTGTCAAAATAGCCCCCAAACGAATAAAAACAAATTTACTTCATGGCTTTTGAGGTAAAGGAAATAAGGAAAAAGTTCCCCCTTTTCTGCCCAGGGGTGTAAAACCCGGGATAAGGGGGTTTTTGACACTATGGAAATTTTATAATTGAAAAAAAATTTTATGAGATTTTCCATACAAAAATTTTTCCCTGAATTTTTTCCAATAAACCCCCCCCCCCCCAATAAAATTTATTCTATTTTAAAAAAGCAAAAGAAAAAAAATTGTTTAGAAATATGCAAGGTATTTATGAAAAGTTTTAAAAATTTTTTTGAATTATTTTGAATAGAGAAATTATTTAAAGGAAAAAGATAAACCTTAAAAAATATTGGGCATTTTTCTCATAAGAAAATTTTATATATCCCGGGTCAGCTAGGGGGGTTTCTTCCCTCAGCCCAGCACTGTGGAAGAGGGAAGGGAGGTTCCTGGGCAGTTTGGGGTTTTTGTTGTGCTCTGATACAGAGTTTCTAGGCCCCGCCAGAGATAAAAAAACCCCGTTAAAAACCCCCCCACCCCAAAAAAGAAACAAAACAAAGGGAAAACCCCAAACCCAAAAAACTTTTTATCTTGGGTTTGCAAAGGTTACCCCGGAGTTAAAATTTAGATACAAAGTGACTTTCCCCGAAAATATAAATCCCAAAGGGTAAAATTTTTAAAAAAACCCCCCACACCCTTTAAAAAATCCCTTTTTTTTACTTTTTATTATCTAACCAAATTTTTTTTATTGGAAATGTCTATCCAAAAAAAGGCCCTTAAAAATTTTTAAACCCGGGAAAAAGAAAAAAAAAACATAATTTCCCCTTTCTGTCTCCCCCCCCTCATGTAGGCCCACTGTATTATTTTTTTTAATTTTATTTTGAAACATATTTTATATTAAACAACTAAAATTTTAAAACCAAATTTTTAAAAATTTTTTTTTTCCTCTTCCCCATTTTTTAAAAGGGAGAAAATTTTTTTGCCTTCTAAGATGGGGAGAGGAAACTTCAATATTTTGTTCCCCCGGTTTCATTTCCTTTAATGACTTCTACACAGTTTTTTTAGAGACAAAACCACTGACAATGAAATTCTTTAATTATTCTTCAGATGCCTTGAAATCCTTTGTCCATGCTTTAGCTTTCTCACTCCCACTGCCGTCCAAGGAAGAACTGCGCCTGTTATTTCACCAATTCTACTTGGTGTTTAGTTGGAGAAAGATAGCATTGAACAATCCGGGAGAATATATTCTTTAAAAGGGTCTCTAAGCACAGTTTGCTCACAGTCAGTGATGCACTTGAGCCAGCAAGTGTTTAATTTCTTACTTAATAAAATTACCAAAATGTGGATCTTAAAATAGAGAGGTATTTAAGAAATGCCTCTTTGGGGAGTGATTGCTATCAACCGCACATAAAGCACAATTGGATATTGCAATAGTACTTACTGTAAAAGAGCATCTGTTCCTGGGCCTATTAATCCTCTACTTATAAACTAACCACCCCCCTGAATGCACAGAGGAAAGGAGGGCACAGAGCGTGATGCTGACAGCTGTAGGTGGGAAGGGGCCAGGACCATTGAGAACATCTCTGAAAGCCACTTTAAGGCACTAAAGTCTAGCATCTGTTTGCTAATATTATTTTATCACTCTGCCAGGTCATGTCCAGTTTATTTCAATCTAATGTAAGTAATGAACATGGAATCTTTAGGGCAGCTAAGGACATTTCCTAAGAATATAAGAACCCTTAGAAAGGAAAATGATATAATGGATAGAGGAGCGTTCTTTGAATCACTAGACCAAAATAAAATTGAACATGACATAATAGCTTCTTGTTTTTGCCAGGGACTCACTCTGGCTCCTTAGAGAGAAATTCAATCATTTCTGTTTCGGTCAACTCTTTATCAGCTGTTTAAATTACTTGATGAATGGCTCTAGTGAATATCCTGGGGACTGGAATTTTTTATGAATAGCTTAGGGTGCTTGTCAGTGTAATAGAAGAGTTTAGAATATTGAGCTGAGCATATTTTCCTTGCCAAATCTTGTATCCAAAAATAACTTTAATGAACTCATGTGCCTAATTGCTATCTTTCGAGAGTTGTCTTTCATTTACATCTCCGTATTTCAGTTCAAAATGAGACCATGTTGAGGGTGAAAACACATTAATATTATATTCTACTAAGATTAATCACTACTTTTGAAGTAAACGATGCTTATTTAAAGACAGGAATATATATTATTTTAAAAATAATATATTATATTAATACAATATATAATATTAATTGGGGTGTTTGTTGCAGAGGAAGTTTTGGAAAGAGGAAGTTTGGGAAGAGGAATTTTGGGAAAGAGGAAGTTTGGGAATATATATAGAAGAGGAATATATATATAAATAAAAAAATATATATAGAAGAGGAATAATATATAAATAATAAATTAATATATAGAAGAGAAGTTTTGGGAAAGAGGAAGTTTTGGGAAATATAATAGAGAGACTAATTATGTATAGTCTCTCTATATAAATATACACATATATATATTTTATAGACTCTCTCTATCTCTATTATCTATCTATCTATCTATCTATCTATCTATCTATAGTCCTTCTAACTTTTTGTTTCTTAAATAACAAAAATGTCCTAGTATTAGATAATGTTTATTTGTAATGAAGTTCTAAATGATTTAAATATCCTGATTGATTTCATTTCTCATAAAAAACTTGCACTGGATTTATAATGAATAATTCTGTTTTTTAGATGGTGAGATCTTGACTTGAAGAACTTTGTAAGTCACCTGAGATCACAGAGCCATAAGAAAATATTCTCGAAATTCTAACCAAGCCTCAGAACCTACATTCTTCCCACAATGTGGCAATTTCAAAAAATTACCTACAAGATGGGATTGTGTGTGTGTGTTGTGTGTGTGTGTGTGCGTGTGTGTATGTTGTGGATGTGTTGTGCATGTGTGGGTGTGTGTTGTGTGTGCATGTGTGGTGTGTGTGCATGTTGTGTTGTGTGTTCATGTGTATTGTGTGGTTGCGGAGGAAATTTTGGGAAATAAAGAGGCAATTTAGTAATTATCTAGTGTTACTAAATAGATAACTAGAACTGAAAGTACTGATATTCAAAACTGTGGATCACAGCCAATTAAAAATGTTTAATGCTTTGTGTTGTTTTAGTTACAATGTGCAATGGAGGATTTAACTAAGCAAGGTCTGAGATAACCCATAAAGGTGCCTATTCATGTCACAGCCCTATCACTGATAAGGAAGCCATAACTCTGGTGTTGGTTCATAGGAAGACATAGACAATATTCAATAATCGATACATAATTATCTACTTCTGCCTCCAGAGAGGCAAGTCTAATGTTTTCTGCAGCTGTGGCTGACATCTTTTCCTACTGAGGCTAACATCTTCCTCTCAACCTGAGGTCCTCTTCTTGTGAACTTTGCTGTATTGTCTCCGCCCATCCTCAATCTCAGGCGTTTTAAACTTCTACCCACTTAATACTTTGTCTCACATTCATTGTTCAGAGTGTAGACATTCAGGAGGATCCTGAGAAGGTACCTGTTTTGGGGTTGCTTTAGAATCTACCATTAATCCAAGATCCAAGTAGTTATGGCCAAGGTATATAACAGATCTTGGGAGGTTTCTGGACCAATTTCTTCAGAAGAGAGCCAAGGACAAGTTGATAATCAACATGACATCTACAAATTGTTCTTTTGTAAATATTGTCTTATAAA
Organism: Mastomys natalensis; assembly: GCA_021653895.1. NCBI lineage: Eukaryota > Metazoa > Chordata > Mammalia > Rodentia > Muridae > Mastomys > Mastomys natalensis. Next base: position 10,598 of record JAJTUV010005116.1, read on the forward strand.
TTCTAGCCATACTGATGGATTTTCTCAATTATGCTTGTAATCAATAATACCAATAGCTAATAAACTTTTGTAGTTGTATAGGTGATAAATTTCTATTCATAATTAATTTAATTGATAAAATTAAGGTAGTTAATTTTATCTTAATTATATTATCTTAATTTACATTAAGATAAAATTATATTTCATGCATTGAATATGATGAAATATTATAAATATACATGAACTTATATATGCCCCACCAATTTTCTAAGCCTTGAGCATCTTGTAAGAAAGTTAGGATTGTAAATTTAGGCACCCCCCCCTCTTTCCTTCCTTCTTGCTTTTGTTTTGATTTAAATGTTTTTGTACATTATATTTTTTAAAAATATTCTTTCCATTTCCCAACTCCTCTACATCCTTCTTGATGTTCTCCTCTCAAAACAAAAACAAAATAAAGTAAACAACAACCAATAAACAAGAATTTTAAACCAAACCAACAAAAATTTTCCTTTTGTCAGTCTCAGGTAAAATGTGTGTTGGCCAACTACTCCCCAAAGGGCGAGATTTGGGTTGGAGTGTGGTTACTATATACAATGATACTCCAATGTGAAACTGAAATTTTCCATTTCCAACACTATCCAATTGAAAAGAGCTTCTTTGTTTGAGGTAGGGCTCATTCCTTTCCCCTTCCCTGGTGCTGGCCACTTTGTCTGGTTTGATCTGTGCTGGTCTTCTGAATGCTGTTACAAAACTCTTTGAGTTCATATGTGCCTTACTTCTGTTGTGTCTGGAAGACACTGTTTCCCTTGTGTCATCTACAAACTCTGGGCCTTAAAATCCCTTTTTTCTTCCTTTCCTCAGCATAGATTCTCGTGCCTTTAGGGGTGGGATCAATGAAGTCCCTTTTCCCATTTAGGCGAGTGCCTGAGGTCTCTCATCTCTACACATTGTGGCTCTATTTAATAGTAATGATTTCATTAAAGTAAAGAAATTTT
>JAJTUV010005117.1:0-11893 GCA_021653895.1 Mastomys natalensis
AAACAATTTCCCAGTCAGGTGGGAGACTAAGAGAGAGTGAGAGAGGCCCAAATGGAAGAGGGTTTATACTGGCCTGACACAAGCTGGCTAGATACATGGTGGCAGCCTGAGGAGTCACCTTGCTTTGTGGATCCAACAACACCTTCCTAGAGCAGGGGAGAGGTTGGGAGCTGGAGAGGTTAGAGTAGAAGGCTGAAACACTTTTCCTGCTGAAGGAAGAGACAGAGTCAGGGTGAATGAGGTCTGAGCTAAACAGAGAAGAGGGACTGAAAGAAGTTTTCTGGACATGGATTTTATATATTTTATAATAATTAACACAATGGATCCTATATTTAAATGTAAAGTTCAAAGGTTTAAAACTCATAAGAAATAAGCTAAAATGCAGTTGACCTTGTGTTCTAGTTAGTATTATCAATTTGACCCAGCCTAGAGTGAGTGACCTTAAAAAGGAGTCTCAGTTGAGCAATTGTCTTTTTCAGGTCAGTCTGTGAATATGTTTATGAGGGATTTTCCTGATCACTAGTTGATACAGGACTGTTCAGCTTACTATACATACTATCCAAACATCACCATACATATATGTATACAATTCTGTTTTTTTACACGTCTTCAAATTTTCATTGATTGAAAAAGAATCTTGCCATGTGCTATATTTCTCTTAATATATTATTAAAAGGTAATGTTTATCAAATAGTCAATGCTATCTATCTATCTATCTATCATCTATTTATCTATCTATCTATCTATCTATCATCTATGAATGTATATATCTATAGATCTATCTACCTATCTATCTAAATATCAATCATTCTATCTATTAACATCTTTCTATTTTTGTAATATATGTGTGAAGGTCAGAGGACAATTGCCTTGGCAGCAAGTGCCCTTTACCCACTGAGCTATCTCACAGTACCACATTGTGCATTTCGTTCAGTTCTACATAAAAGTCTGTAACTTCTGATTGATGCTCATGCAGAGCTTTTATAACTAGGAATAGGGACAATGTAGAAGTGTATTTTACCTCATCATTGTAAGTTGTAACTGTCAGAAACATTCCTAAACCAGGAGCAGATTCAAGGAAGTCATGTCTACCTACATCCCACTGCTGTATCTTGAATTTCTCTGTAACAAAATACAAACACTTATCAGAAGGCACAGAAAATACATAACTACCACTAAGTTAAACTGATTCATTTTTTTAATTTTTCTATATCAAAATGAGGCCTTATATGAAAACAGCAAGCAAGCCAAAAACCAGAGCCATCAATGTAGTCATTCAGTAACGTGCTTGCTGGTACAATCATGAAGACTTGGGTTTGCTCACTAGTACCCATGTTAAAAATACAGGTGTGTTAGCATATACTTATAACCCCAGTGCTTGGGTAGCAGAGACAGGAAGCTCACTGACAAGACAATGTCTCAAAAACAAAACAAACAAAACAAAACAGGTGGACAATTCCTAAGCAATAACTTAAGTCAAGGTTGATCTCTGATCTCCACATGTATAACTGCATACACACACACACACACACACACACACACACACATGCACACACATGGAGTTTATGAAATATTTCTATGTAGAATATAAGCTCCATGATAGCCAATGTAGTATTCAGGTTTCTTTAGAGTAACAGAAATAATAGAATGAATCTCTTCTCCATATACATACACACATACATACATACGTACATACATACACATATACATACACATATACATACACATATACATCCATATACATATACACAAACATAATACATATATACATATATATTTTATATATACACACATACATACAGATATACATACATATATATACATATGTATATATAAAATGTGTGTATATCTATATAGCATTTGCTCAACTAGTGATCAGTAGGGAGGGTTCAGCACATTTTGTGTGGTGTTATCCCTGGGCTGGTAGACTGGGTTCTGTAAGAAGGCAAGCTGAACAAGCCAGATGAAGCAAGCCAGCAAGCATCGCCTCATCAGGACTTCTGCATCAGCTGCTACCTCAAGGATCCTGTTTGTGTTTTTCTCCTGACTTCCTTCAATAATCAACAAGCAGCAATATGGAAGTGTAAGCTAAATAAACCTTTTACTCCTCAACTTTCTTTTTGGTCAAGGTGTTATATCACAGCAATAAAAACCTTAACTAAGATAAATCCCCTTGTGGGACACCAGAGGGAAAGTTTCCCAAGAAGAGAAACTTGCAGCGCACACTTGGGTCCTGCTTGTACTTCAGGGTCTTCAGGCTTAGGGAGCTTTTTCACAATACTGTCCTCCTTCCATCCCTCCCTTAAGTTTGTTAACCTTATGTGTAATATATGCTCAATACTCTTTCGAATGGTCCATTTCAATGTATTATTTAAAAATTATTATTGATGCCATCAGGATAAGATAGGGTAAATAGCTCCTACTCTTCCTTCTTGTTAGTTCCAACTAAAACCCTAGAAAAGGTGTGAAACTACCAAAGACTAAAAACTAAAGAAAGGTGGTGAACTGTCTCAGGACCTCAGGACTCAGCACAACTCAACAACTGTTCTATTTTCCCATTCTTACATATTCTAGGTCTTCTATATATAAAATTGTATTTTGCAAGAAAGGAAGAAAGGAGGGAAGGAGGTGTATCTCTGGAGAATGAAATCCCTTTGATGCTACATGACCTGGTTCAGAAGAGTTGTCTGAAAGAAATTGCAATCTGCATGCTGGCTGCTTCAGCTGTGAAGAGGTTGGGGTGGAGCCCCAGAAAGATACCTACCCCACACTGAAAAAACTACATAGAGCAACTTTTCTCTACATAAAGAATTAGGAGGATTCTGAAGAGGAGGGCAGTTGGAGGAAAATATCCAACCTGGGTGTTAGGCCATGGCCATGCATTAGAATAGTCCACACATCAAACTAAGATGCATATTTCTAATCTAAGTTGTTAAGTAGGAATAAGAGTCATAGTATAATATTTAAAATGCCCCCAATATAACTCAGATTTCCTCACCTTTGTAAAGAACAAGGAAAATTTCACCTTGATTGAGAGAAGACAATTCTCTAACACTAGTACCAAGATGACACAGTTGTTTCAATAATCTGACAAAAAATTTAAAGCATCTGTCATAAAAAACTTTCAGACAGAACTATGAATACTCATAAAATCAATTAAAAATAGAAATGATGAGAACAAAATGAACACATTAAAACAGTAAAATACAGTATTTATATCTTGAAAACAATCCCACCTTGCTGAATAGACTCAACAGAAGAGTCAAGATGACTGGAGAGACTGTGAAGCAAAACTAATCACTGGAAACAATTAAGCCTGAACAACTGAGGAGAATAGTGTTTTAATAGAGTCTCGTGTACTATAAAACATTAAAAGTGTAAAATGTGTGGATTTCCAGGGGAAAAGGAAAAGAGTGTTAGGCTAGAAAAAATGGAGAAATAGTGATGAAAAACTCCTCAAATCTTATAAAAGACGTAAATGTAACACATTCAAGCTCAGCACACCCCAGCAGGATAAACCTCTAAAGAGTCCATCTCCATGTACAGCTCAATCAATTTCCAAAATTAAAGGACAGAAAAAACCCTGAGAAATATTAGGAGAGAAGTAGTTCCTGACTTACAGTCAGTGATGATGAATGACATCAGGAGCAGAAACACCAGTAAGTGGTGCCACAGCTGCAACAATGAAAAATGCTAATCATAATCTTCTGTAAAACAACACATCCTTGAGGATATTCTCACATCAATGGAAATTTAAGATTAAGAAACTCAATAATAGAGGTAAAGGAAGAACAGAAGCCTTCTAGGAAAGGCAATGGCAGGCAAGTGAGTTTCCTGGAGATGGCCCACCCTTGTGCATGGCTGCAATGGGTGCACTCTGGTGAGGCACAGCTCCAGAGACTTTGTCCCAGGACTGCTTCTCACTGCTGATATGCCCTTCCTGCCGTTACTACATAGCCTAATGATTCCTGGGCATCAGCCCATGCGACTGGGTTAATTTCCTGCAGATCAACATGAAGATGAACTTTCATGAATTAATGCTGTTTAGATGAGTTAGTGACTTTATAGAATTCCTGATTTTATTCAAATAATTTTAGGAAGAAAGTTTAAGGAGATGGTTTTGGTTGTTTTGCCAGAAACATGTAATAAAGTTAGAACCAAGAATAGAATGTGCCCCCTCACTACTCAGCTATTAAAAATAATGAGCTCATGAAATTCTTAGGCAAATGGATGGAGCTAGAAAATATCATCCTGAGTGAGATAACCCAGTCACAAAAGAACACACATGGTATGCACTCACTGATAAGCGGATATTAGCCCCAAAACACACAATACCTAAGATGCAACGCATAAACCTCATGAAACTCAAGAAGAAGGAGGAAGACCAAAGTGAGGGTGCTTTTGTCCTTTTTAAAATGAGTATCAAAAGATTCAACCAGAGCTCCCAGGATCTAAACCTCCAGCCTGAGAACAGACAGGGGTAAGCTGTCCTCTGAGAGGCTCTAACCAGCAGCTGACTCAGACAGATACAGACATCCAGAGCCAAACAGTGGATGGAGCTTGAGGACTCTTATAGAAGAATAGGCAGAAGGATTGTGGGCCCTAATTTTTAATGTTTTTCAGAAAAGACAGCTATATTAATATAATCCCATGTACTTATATATAATATAACTCATAGGTAATTATAAATTCATATACTTCATTTTAATGTTCCAAGACGTAAATAAAGTTAAAATAAATGATGTCCAAATACCAAGTAACATGATGTTAGTGTTTGTATATGTATGTGTATGTGTGATCTTGAATATGAGTGAGTGTGTGCACATGTTTTTCAAGAATAATTTTTAATATTGAAGCCATGTAGTAGAATGAGTGGGAAGTCTGAATATCTGGAAGTTGTGGAAACAAAGGATGGTAGTGTGTCATTCATGTACATACAGATTTCATATATGAAATAAATATAAACTTATTAAAATGTGCAGTCTTTATCATTTAGGTTTTTATAAATAATTGTTAGTTTAAATGAATAACTATAAATCCTAGCAAATGTACCAATTATTGAGAAAAATATTCTTGGGAAATTTATTCTAGTCTAGTTATCACTTAATGCTTTTATGATAAAATGCCTGACTCCTAGTTTAAATATTGAACTCATTTGATAAAATATTGAGACACATTTTCACCAACTCACTGACATTCATACAAAAATATTGCTCCTATTATGTTATCCTTGTGCATGTTACATATCCATGTAAAAGACTCATTAGGTAGTTTTTATAGCATAGAAATCTTTTTATTACAAGAATAATCTCTAACAAATTTATGTGAGTTTCTCAGGGGCCATTTAAAAGATCACATTGATATATATAAGCATAATGAAATGTAAGAAAGTTTACCTGCTGACAGTCAGTGAACACTCCTTTGGGTTCTTCCGTTTGCTGAGATTCTACTTGTTGAAGAATGAGTTTATGGTAGGTGTGGGCTGCAGCATACACAGCATTATACAAATTGTAACCTTCTTCACTCAGGGCCATGTCAAATTTGTGCAGTGATAACCATTCCTCTGTGTTGTTGAATACAAAATGATCCATTTTGCTATTGCTGTTCTTAGAGATTGAACAATTAAAATAATTCCACCATAGCATATACTGAGAAAGTCTACTGGGTACATGGAAGTGTTCATTGTTTGCATAAAGTTCCTTAATTTAGCAATCTCACTGTGGTGGTGTTCAAAAGTGACAGTCCCATGAAAGAAATCAAAGGCTGAAATCTCTTTTACTTTATGATTGACATCCCATTGTGAGGTTGTGATCCAGATTCTCTGTGCACCTAAATATACCCATCTTCTGAAGCTGACTTCTAGGGTAGAGTTCATTTCACCATAAATGATAACAACCCTTGCTGTTGATGTCATAATTTGTTTATCATATATCTTAGCCTTTGTCATGTATATCTGCATGTTTTCTGGGATCATATTCACAAAAGCTAAACAGATCCCATATCCTTGCATTTCTTCTCTCAAGTCTGAGAGAAACTGAATACCCTGGTCATCATTTGAGATGACCAGTCCAATCCAAGTCCATCTAAAATGAAGCATCAAGGAGACCATGCCATGGGACAAACAGGTGTCCTTGGTTGCTATCTGATAGACATAGGGAAATTGGTCATGGTCACTAGGTTAGGATTAAATGTTCCAAAGAAAATCTAAAAGATGTAGAAGAGAGGATGAAACATCCACATGAGGAATATTATCTTAAGGAAATTTGGACTTATATACAAATAACATTACTCACCTTTCAGAACTCCCGTTAAGAATAGTAAAATTATTCTATAAATTGCATGTGTATTCTTTTGTATTCTAGACTATTCTTGTCAAGTCTGAGCATTCTAGAAAAGTGTTTTTCCATTCCCTACAGTGTGTCTATGATCAGATTTTAAATCCTTCATAATATGTGTAAAACAGCACTCACACAAACACATGCTGACCAAGTTTTCTCCTATAAATGGAATGAACATTGTTAACTCATCCAGTGCCACACATTCTCACCTTCGGTTTCCTAGAATTAATTGCCAGTTTTAAGGATGTCATCCATGATGGTCCTGTAAGTTGTATATCACACCTTGTCTGGATTCCACAATTATAATTAATAATATTAAAATTAAAATATTTGTTTTGTGTTGAATATTTATTTTCCAGAAGTCCAAAAGTGTCTTCACACAGGCCAACAATGCGGGAGAATACAAAGACATGTTGGGTAAAAGATAAGGATTCTTGTTGATCTCATCAATAGCAAAAAACATTACTAAAAGGACCTCATATCTTCTTGGTGGTATGCTACAAGAAGGCATAGGGATGATTAAGGAGGAAGTACAAAATATGAAATTTTCTGCTCAATTGCAGTACTCTTTGTACTATGAAGAATGCTAAGTTTCTGTGTAAGTGCTACTTTTCTTTAAATACGCCTCAGAAATTAAAGATCTTTAGAGTTGAATATAATTCAAATATTCCCCCAAATATGTTACTCTAGTATGATAATTTTTATATTCTTGAAAATCCATAAAGACCTTGTTGTATCTCTAGATGCCATTCCTGAACTAGTGTCAGGAGCTGACAAGGTGAAGCTAAAATCTGGCAGGTGATCATCCAGAGATGGGTCTAGCTTAGATAAAAAATCTCTATGATAGATTTTCTCTTGTAGGCAAGTCCCAGGGGACATTTAGTTTAGGAACTATTCCTGCTATTTATATGATTTCCTGATGTTATTAAACATATATGACAACCACTAGGTATTAACCCATCCTTTTGAGCAGATCTCTGCAGATGAAGATATACTGTCTTCTAGTGATGCTATATTGATAAATCAGTGATTTCTTAATCATTAATGATGATCCCATAGGACCTCCTAAAATATAGTAATCTTTAGCTCTTTTATTATACAATGCTATGGAATTCTTTCTGGTGGTCAAAACTGCAATGAGAACTCTGCCTGTCTTTAATGTTATGAGTTAATTGCTTCTGAGATAGCAAGCAGCCACTACTACTCAGAGTACTTTCCAAGAGCTTGTAAAACCATTACCAAAGGTCTTAAAAGGGAACTAGTGATCACTATAGTGCTAGGACACATAAAAATAAAAGACTGGCTTTATCCTTAAAAACTTCACTAATTACTTAGTCAAAATGTTATGGTGTTTAACTCTACATGAATCTGTAGAATTGTGACAAATGATGAATGGTTAGCCACATAATTACTCCTAATGGATTGCATGTAAACATTGTCTGTTGTAAACTCTTATTGATTTCTGATTTGAGTTATATGTCAAAGCTGTGATGAACTATTTACTATGTGATCATGTATTGTGAAAGATGTATAAGTGCTGAGGCAAAGAGAAGAAACAGAACTGAGCTTAGGATACCTTTTAGACAGAACATCTTTTACACAGAACTGAACAGAACTTTTTAGACAGAACTCAGAAGAATGCTTTTTAGACAGAACTGAATTCAAGAAGAACTTAGACATAAGTCCTAGAATTAGGAGTAATGATAATGAGAGTAAAGGCATTCTTGTGATATCAGAGCTTGAGGAGAAATCAAGACTAGGAGGAGAGTGCAGAGTGAAAAATCTTAGAAATTATAAGGCAGGCCAGGCAGTGGTGGTGCATGCCTTTAATCCCAACACTTGGGAGTCAGAGGCAGGCAGATTTCTGAGTTCAAGGCAAGCATGGTCTACAGAGTGTGTTCTAGGCAGCCAGGGCTATACAGAGAAACCCTGTCTCAAAAAACAAAAAGAAAACAAAACAGAAAACCCCACAAACCAAAAAACAAAACAACAAAAATGAAATTATAATGCAACTTACAAAATCTAAGCAAGAAATGTGCAGAAACAAGATCAAATCGGAAAAAAGAAGAAGCTGCAGAGACTGCAGAAGGTTCAGGCTAGCTTCTCCCTACCATGGGACAGAACAGTTCTTTCCTTAATAGTCAGGAAGGCTCAGTCTTATTAAAGAGAACAAAGCTTTCTTTATATGGATTTGGGTTTAATTCATTTAGCAATAAAAGGGTAGAAGCTTTCCCTTTCATTATGCTATAAAGATTGGAACTCTTTTTTTTTTTTTTTTTTTATCCAGATTAGGTGAGTTCTTTCTGCACTGGTGCTTGTTTTTTGTTTTTTGTTTTTTTGTTTTTTTTTAGATCCAAATATGAGTATATGTATTTATGTAATTATGAGATGTATATAAGCTGGATCCAGTTGGCTTGAATGGAAATGTATGAATGTGCATGTGGGAATCTGTATATGAATTTATATGAGTTTATGCTTATTTGCTTACATAAATTTTTTTCCTTTTAAGAGGGTGATTATTTTCTCTTGGTTCATTAGAAGTTTATTGCTCCAAACTTTTCCCTAGCTTGACAAACAAAAGGCATCTGGACAAAAGGGTAAAGGCTGTAGTAATTAACCCTTTACTTACTATCCTGCTTTTTTACAATAGCTGCTAAATGCCAGAAACTTCACTTTCTAACTCAGAGGAAACGAATGCAGGCCAGCAAATTGAAGCAAAGTGATTAGATTAAAGCAGTAAAAGATTTATTAAACAGCATCCTTAAACATCTAGCAAACTCTTGCAAATCCTCTTGCCAATCCTTGGTCCCCCTCTGCTGCCTCAAAAAGAACCAAAAAGAAAGAAGAACAGAAGGATTGGCCCCTCAACTAGATTCAATCTAGAAATAAGATGCTATACAATAGTCTTAAGGTAATTTTTAATTCCTAAGAAACATAAAAAACAGAATAAACCATGTATAAAATCCATAACATCCTTATTACCATTGGAAAAATTCTCAGAAAATTCTTATCATAGAGGCTAATTTCCGAAAATTTTAAATAACTCAAAAGAGTTTATCAAGAAACCAAACAACCCAATCAAAAACAATGTGGTCTACTAAAGAGAGAATTCACAACAGAGGAAACTCAAATGGCTGAGAAGCACTTAAGGAAATGGTCAAGTCCTTAGTGATCAGGGACATGCAAATCAAAACAACCCTGAGATTCACCTTACACTAATCAGAATCTAAGACAAACCTCAATGCTGCACCTGTTGTCCAAGAAAGGTGATGAAAGGAGAAACATCTCCAATCTGGTGGATGCAAACTGGTACAACTCGGGAAATAAATCTGGAAGTTCCTCAGATAATTAGAAATAGATCTACCTGAAACCCAGCTATACCATCTTGGGCATAATACCCAAAAGAGGGCCACATTCAGAGGGGCACATGTTCCACTATGTTCATAGCAGCCTATTTATAATATCAAGAACCCAGAAACAATAGAGTGGGTCAACACAAGAAATGTACAGAAAACGTGGTTCATTTACAATGGTACTTTCCTCTATTAAGAATGAGGAATGATGAGTTTTGCAGGCAAATGGAAGAATAGAAAATTTACCTGAGGAGGTAATCAGACCAAAGGACATGCAGGATATTAGTCACAATAACTGGATATTAGCCAAAAAAGTTTCAGAATCCCAATACCAACACAGAACTCAAAAAGATTTTCAAGCTGAAGGACAAAAGAGGATGCCCATTTCTACTTGGGAAGTAGAAGAAAGCAATGACAGGATTGGGAAGTGAGGGAGGGAGGAAGGGACTAGCAATCTCAACTAACCTGGATTTCAAGATCTCTCACATACTGGACCACCAAGCAGGTAGCATACACCAGCTGATACGAGGTCCCCAACACATATACAGCAAAGGATTTCTGGTTCTGAACTCATTCAAAAAAGATGCCCCTAACCCTCAAGAGACTGGAGGCTCCAGGGAGTGGGAGGGTCTGTTGGGGTGGGCGTTGGGGTTGGTGACATCCTCCTGGAGTTGGGTGGAGGAGGTATGAAATGTGGAACAGTCACAGGGTTACCTGAGAGGGGGATAAAGTCTGGACTGTAAAAAAAGATGAACTAAAATAAAAATAAAAAGAAAGTTCACGGCCAACCCTAGGACCTAGTTTAATCTCCAGTGCCAACATGATGTGAGGAGAGAAGTGAGTCCTGCTAGTCTAACACATGCACACAACATACACACACACAGAGAGAGAGAGAGACAGAGAGAGAGAGAGAGAGAGAGAGAGAGAGAGAGAGAGAGAGAGAGAGAGAGAGAGATGAGCACATGCCTTTAATCCCAGCACTTGGGAGGCAGAGGCAGAGAGATTTCTGAGTTAGAATCCAGCCTGGTCTACAGAGTGAGTTCCAAGACAGCCAGGGCTACACAGTGAATCTCTGTCTTCAAAAAACCAAAGAAGCAGAAAAAAATGAAAAGAGAGAGAGAGAGATTCACATTTTAAATAAACTTATGAAAGTTGAATGACATCAAATTAACATTTTCTATAACTTTCTATTGATTTGAGTTTCTCTTCTATATTAAAGAATTTAATCAACAAGTAAAATTGCATAGTGATACACAAAAACGTTTTTATTTCTAAAAATTTCTTTTATGGATCAAATACCTTTATCATATTGAGTACTTTAAGAATCAAATAACACAACAAGGTATTTCATGTTTCTTTTTGTATTCATATCTCTTAGTATCATAAAATATCATTAACACATATTGAATAATATTCATAACACTGGATCCTATCTCTAATGCTTGAGTATAAAATGTTCTTTGGAAATTAAACATAGTAAAAGAGCATAAAACTCTAAACATTGAATCATTAAGAAATATATTCAAGCCAGAAAGTGGTGACACACGCCTTTAATCCCAGTACTTGGCAGTCAGAGGCAGGTGAATTTCTGACTTCGAGTCCAGCCTGGTCTACAGAGTGAGTTCCAGGACAGCCAGGGCTATACAGAGAAACCCTGTCTCAAAAAACAATATATATATATTTTTGAAGTTAAACCTTAAGAAAATGCTAATTTCATGCACAGTGAGAAAAATTGTCAATAATGATATTTCCATGAAGTTTATAGAGTATGTTTTTCATATTTTTCAAAGGTTAAAGTTCATGAAACACGGTAATTATTTTAGAACACATTTCATTTACATTTATATATGCATTTCAAAATATAAAAGATAATATACCACAAAACAGGTTTATATCCTGTAGGATCATCTACATATCAATTTAATGTTAGGTTTCAGTGTGAATATTACTATATCAACTTACTTAAAATGATATCAGATTCCTCTATACACCTTAGTTTTTTTAATTCTTTGTGATCTTTTAATTGATATCTGAGCATTGAGATCTATTCTTCATATGAATTGTGTTTGTCTGTCCCAGCACTGTCTCCCAGCACATCTGTTACTATTAGTGTTTACTTCCCATCAGAAGGAAAAACACCAAACATGGTCAGTTGAGAATTTACAGCTAAGTTTTTCTTTTTAAACTACAAATATGTATTAA
>JAJTUV010005118.1:0-12027 GCA_021653895.1 Mastomys natalensis
CCCTTCCTCGATGGCGACTGACCCACGACAGCAAGACCCAAACCGCAAACCCCGAACGCTCGCTGGCTGCCCTTGGTCTCCAGCGACCGGCCCTGCGCCCTCCTGGAGCCCAAGCCCTCGATGACACTTCTCCTGCCCTGCTCCCCAAGCCAGCCGGGAGGCACAGGCTCGTCGGGAGCTCCCCGTCCGTCCTCCAACCTAGAGCTCCTCCAATAGCCACGGCTCTGCTTCTCTTCTTTCTCCCCTCTCTGGAAGGCCTGGACCCTGGGCCACAAGACCACCCTCACCGCAGCCGCTCTCCAGGGACAGCAGCCAGCCCCTACACTTTGACCCGCAGAGTCGCCACACTCGGGCCCCCACGCCCAGGCGGACTCGGTGCGGCTGCCCGTGCTAGCCTGGCGGCAGGAGCTGCGGTGGGCGAGGGAGCCTCCTGGAATCTGCCCACCAGCCCACGGGTGCCCAGCCTTGTGCCTGGCTGTGGTGCCTGTATCCTGGAGCAGCAGGGCCCCGGGGCCTTTGGCCCAGGATGGCTGCTTACTGCTCCTGGGCCTTCTCCTGCCTCTCGCCGCTAGAGCCCTCCCAGTGAGTCCTGCCAGGCTGTGCTTGGGCAAGGTGAGACCCTCACTGCCTAGGGCCTGGTGGGCTTTCCTTCCTGGGCGATGGCCCGCTCGGTTGGGCCAGAGTCCTGCGGATGGATCCACACCACCAGGAAGGTTTTGCAGAGAATGTTCTTTAGAAGATGAATTCCTGCACTTGGGAGGCAGAGGCAGGTGGATTTCGGAGTTCAAGGCCAGCCTGGTCTACAAAGTGAGTTCCAGGACAGCCAGGGCTACACAGAGAAACCCTGTCTCGGAAGAAACAAACAAACAAACAACAAACAAACAAACAAACAAACACAAAATACAAATACAAAATACAAAATACAAATACAAAATAAAAACCAGAAGATGAATTCGTCAACTGATGCCATTCCTGATTCGGTCTATGTCGTTTTAGGAAGTGAGTTGGATTGAAATGAGGTGGGGGAAGTTGTGTGGGTAGTTGAGAGCAAGTCTAAAGTCGGGATCAAGGCTGGAACGTGCCCCTTCCTCATAGACCAGCAGCAAGAGCTGCGTGGTTGAGAGAAGGGGTCCTCTCAGCTTTCCTGCCTTACAAGCACATCACCCTAGGAGCCAGAAAAGTAGGCCTGGGACAAGTTCCTGTTCCAAGAGAACATCCGCTCAAGGTGCGGCCTGACTTCCTGGACCTTGGGATCTGGGCCTGTGGCCATAGGTGTGAGTAGGGGTGCATCGCCAAGACCCTCACGCGGCTAGGAATGAGGAGTCAACCGTTCTACCAGGAGTGTCGGAATAGAGGATAGGGTGATCGGAGCCAGATTACCTGAACAACGAGCCCCCAAAAAACAAAAAACAAAAAACAAAAACAAAAAACAAAAAACAAAAAAAACAAAAAAACAAAAAAAAAAAAAGAAGAAAAGAAGAAGAAGAAGAAGAAGAAGAAGAAGAAGAAGAAGAAGAAGAAGAAGAAAAAGAAAAGTCAAGACAAGACAAGACACACGGCAGATGGTGATCTGCCTCCTGTTGAATGCAAATGGTCATCAGCTAAGTCTGGGAGAAAAAAGTTAAACCAACTTGCTAACGTAGGCTCCACTGGCTTAAACTTGGTTCATCAAAAGTGACAAGAGAATGACCGCTTCTGTGTTTAGTCCAATTCGTGGAGAGAGAGAGTGAAGGATGGGAAATGTTTGGTTGGGTGTGAGTGTCAAAACAAACCTTTGCAATGACCCATCCCGGTGTGATTTCCTTCTGTGTAATGATTGTGAGCTGGTTTTGGAGGAATAGGGGTCTGTGGGGACGGCTCTTAGAGAACATGGGACTTGTGGCTACGAGGTAGACTTCTTCTTAGCTGGTCCAATCAGGCTGAGAGAAAACACTAATAATCTTCTTGGAGCGCGCTCCTTGGATTTTGCTCCATCCACCAAATGTGTCCATGTGAGAATGTGGAGGTGTGGATATGGGTAAAACGGTTGGAGCCTGCTGATTGGAGTTTGGTCCATCCAGGCCACCTGTCTGTCTGTCTGTCTGTCTGTCTGAGGGGATGTCTGTATTTATTTCTGTGTCTGTGTGACTCTGTGTGACTCTGTGTGACTCTGTGTGACTCTGTGTGTGTGTGAGTGTGTGTGTGTGTGTGTTGCTTTGTGTTTAGGAAAGAGAAGTGAAGAAGGAGGAAGGTAAGCAGTGAGGCGAGGGTGTGTGTGTTGCTATGTGAGGAGAAGGTGTGTTGGGGGAGGGTAGGGTAGGGTAGGGGTGTAGGTGAGGCTAGCGTTGGGTAGGGTATGTGAGGAGGGTCTAGGGTCGAGGAGAGGAGGGTAAGGCTTGGGCTGCGCTGTTTCTTGTGGGTGGGGGTAGGGCTAAGTCAAGTGTTGAGAGGGCTGTTGTAGTGAGTGTGTGTTTGTGTGTTGTGCTGTAGGTATGTAAGGAAGAGGTGTTGTTGTGCGTGTAAGAGTGTGTAGAGGAGTGATGGTGAAAAGAGTGCAGGTGTGTGTGTGTGTGTGTGTGTGTGGTGTGTGACGTGGGAGAAGAGGAAGCGAGGAGGAAGGAGGAAAAAAAAAATGTGTAGCCCAGGCTGGCCTCGAACTCGTGATCCTCCTGCCTCTGCCTCCTTCAGCAAATCCTACCGGCGTGCGCCACCACAACCGGCGACTGGCGCCGGCGATTCCTACATACTCGAACCTCACAAACCATGACGCCACGCCGCCGCCGCTGCCGCTGCCGCTGACGCCGCCACCAACACACACGCTCACGACTCACGCACGCACACGCACACTCTCGCAACGCCTCCTCACAAACACAAACAAACACACACACAACTCCGACACATACCATTCCACGACCCTACCAACACATCACCGCCTCACAGCCTGCCTTCACCCAACCTAACAAACACGCCTGACCCCTAGCGGACGCGCCCACACATCACACTCACACACCCGGAACCACCCCTTCACCACCCTTGCCGCCACAAACGCGCCCACCACGCCCGACGCACCGTCGACGAACCCACACACTCCACACTCCAGTCGACCCTCCGACGCCCAGCCCAAACCCAACAGCGCCTCTCTCCGCTCCGAGCTGCTCCTCTCACTCCTGCCCTGACACCCTACACACCCCACGGCGCGCACACACACAGCCCTCTCGGCCAAACGCTCACAAACAACACCAAGACCGCTGCTGCTGGCTGTGCTGCTGCTGCTGCTGCTGCTGCTGCTGCTGCTGCTCAGCGAGCTCGGCCCTTCCTCGATGGCGACTGACCCACGACAGCAAGACCCAAACCGCAAACCCCGAACGCTCGCTGGCTGCCCTTGGTCTCCAGCGACCGGCCCTGCGCCCTCCTGGAGCCCAAGCCCTCGATGACACTTCTCCTGCCCTGCTCCCCAAGCCAGCCGGGAGGCACAGGCTCGTCGGGAGCTCCCCGTCCGTCCTCCAACCTAGAGCTCCTCCAATAGCCACGGCTCTGCTTCTCTTCTTTCTCCCCTCTCTGGAAGGCCTGGACCCTGGGCCACAAGACCACCCTCACCGCAGCCGCTCTCCAGGGACAGCAGCCAGCCCCTACACTTTGACCCGCAGAGTCGCCACACTCGGGCCCCCACGCCCAGGCGGACTCGGTGCGGCTGCCCGTGCTAGCCTGGCGGCAGGAGCTGCGGTGGGCGAGGGAGCCTCCTGGAATCTGCCCACCAGCCCACGGGTGCCCAGCCTTGTGCCTGGCTGTGGTGCCTGTATCCTGGAGCAGCAGGGCCCCGGGGCCTTTGGCCCAGGATGGCTGCTTACTGCTCCTGGGCCTTCTCCTGCCTCTCGCCGCTAGAGCCCTCCCAGTGAGTCCTGCCAGGCTGTGCTTGGGCAAGGTGAGACCCTCACTGCCTAGGGCCTGGTGGGCTTTCCTTCCTGGGCGATGGCCCGCTCGGTTGGGCCAGAGTCCTGCGGATGGATCCACACCACCAGGAAGGTTTTGCAGAGAATGTTCTTTAGAAGATGAATTCCTGCACTTGGGAGGCAGAGGCAGGTGGATTTCGGAGTTCAAGGCCAGCCTGGTCTACAAAGTGAGTTCCAGGACAGCCAGGGCTACACAGAGAAACCCTGTCTCGGAAGAAACAAACAAACAAACAACACAAACAAACAAACAAAACACAAACACAAAATACAAAATACAAAATACAATACAAAATACAAAATAAAAACCAGAAGATGAATTCGTCAACTGATGCCATTCCTGATTCGGTCTATGTCGTTTTAGGAAGTGAGTTGGATTGAAATGAGGTGGGGGAAGTTGTGTGGGTAGTTGAGAGCAAGTCTAAAGTCGGGATCAAGGCTGGAACGTGCCCCTTCCTCATAGACCAGCAGCAAGAGCTGCGTGGTTGAGAGAAGGGTCCTCTCAGCTTTCCTGCCTTACAAGCACATCACCCTAGGAGCCAGAAAAGTAGGCCTGGGACAAGTTCCTGTTCCAAGAGAACATCCGCTCAAGGTGCGGCCTGACTTCCTGGACCTTGGGATCTGGGCCTGTGGCCATAGGTGTGAGTAGGGGTGCATCGCCAAGACCCTCACGCGGCTAGGAATGAGGAGTCAACCGTTCTACCAGGAGTGTCGGAATAGAGGATAGGGTGATCGGAGCCAGATTACCTGAACAACGAGCCCCCCAAAAAACAAAAAACAAAAAACAAAACAAAAACAAAAACAAAAAAAAAAAAAAAACAAAAAACAAAAAAACAAAAGAAAAAGAAGAAGAAGAAGAAGAAGAAGAAGAAGAAGAAGAAGAAGAAGAAGAAAAGAAAGAGTCAAGACAAGACAAGACACACGGCAGATGGTGATCTGCCTCCTGTTGAATGCAAATGGTCATCAGCTAAGTCTGGGAGAAAAAAGTTAAACCAACTTGCTAACGTAGGCTCCACTGGCTTAAACTTGGTTCATCAAAAGTGACAAGAGAATGACCGCTTCTGTGTTTAGTCCAATTCGTGGAGAGAGAGAGTGAAGGATGGGAAATGTTTGGTTGGGTGGTGAGTGTCAAAACAAACCTTTGCAATGACCCATCCCGGTGTGATTTCCTTCTGTGTAATGATTGTGAGCTGGTTTTGGAGGAATAGGGGTCTGTGGGGACGGCTCTTAGAGAACATGGGACTTGTGGCTACGAGGTAGACTTCTTCTTAGCTGGTCCAATCAGGCTGAGAGAAAACACTAATAATCTTCTTGGAGCGCGCTCCTTGGATTTTGCTCCATCCACCAAATGTGTCCATGTGAGAATGTGGAGGTGTGGATATGGGTAAAACGGTTGGAGCCTGCTGATTGGAGTTTGGTCCATCCAGGCCACCTGTCGTCTGTCTGTCTGTCTGTCTGAGGGGATGTCTGTATTTATTTCTGTGTCTGTGTGACTCTGTGTGACTCTGTGTGACTCTGTGTGACTCTGTGTGTGTGTGAGTGTGTGTGTGTGTGTGTTGCTTTGTGTTTAGGAAAGAGAAGTGAAGAAGGAGGAAGGTAAGCAGTGAGGCGAGGGTGTGTGTGTTGCTATGTGAGGAGAAGGTGTGTTGGGGGAGGGTAGGGTAGGGTAGGGGTGTAGGTGAGGCTAGCGTTGGGTAGGGTATGTGAGGAGGGTCTAGGGTCGAGGAGAGGAGGGTAAGGCTTGGGCTGCGCTGTTTCTTGTGGGTGGGGTAGGGCTAAGTCAAGTGTTGAGAGGGCTGTTGTAGTGAGTGTGTGTTTGTGTGTTGTGCTGTAGGTATGTAAGGAAGAGGTGTTGTTGTGCGTGTAAGAGTGTGTAGAGGAGTGATGGTGAAAAGAGTGCAGGTGTGTGTGTGTGTGTGTGTGTGTGTGTGTGACGTGGGAGAAGAGGAAGCGAGGAGGAAGGAGGAAAAAAAAAATGTGTAGCCCAGGCTGGCCTCGAACTCGTGATCCTCCTGCCTCTGCCTCCTTCAGCAAATCCTACCGGCGTGCGCCACCACAACCGGCGACTGGCGCGCGCGATTCCTACATACTCGAACCTCACAAACCATGACGCCACGCCGCCGCCGCTGCCGCTGCGCTGACGCCGCCCACCAACACACACGCTCACGACTCACGCACGCACACGCACACTCTCGCAACGCCTCCTCACAAACACAAACAAACACACACACAACTCCGACACATACCATTCCACGACCCTACCAACACATCACCGCCTCACAGCCTGCCTTCACCCAACCTAACAAACACGCCTGACCCCTAGCGGACGCGCCCACACATCACACTCACACACCCGGAACCACCCCTTCACCACCCTTGCCGCCACAAACGCGCCCACCACGCCCGACGCACCGTCGACGAACCCACACACTCCACACTCCAGTCGACCCTCCGACGCCCAGCCCAAACCCAACAGCGCCTCTCTCCGCTCCGAGCTGCTCCTCTCACTCCTGCCCTGACACCCTACACACCCCACGGCGCGCACACACACAGCCCTCTCGGCCAAACGCTCACAAACAACACCAAGACCGCTGCTGCTGCTGCTGCTGCTGCTGCTGCTGCTGCTGCTGCTGCTCAGCGAGCTCGGCCCTTCCTCGATGGCGACTGACCCACGACAGCAAGACCCAAACCGCAAACCCCGAACGCTCGCTGGCTGCCCTTGGTCTCCAGCGACCGGCCCTGCGCCCTCCTGGAGCCCAAGCCCTCGATGACACTTCTCCTGCCCTGCTCCCCAAGCCAGCCGGGAGGCACAGGCTCGTCGGGAGCTCCCCGTCCGTCCTCCAACCTAGAGCTCCTCCAATAGCCACGGCTCTGCTTCTCTTCTTTCTCCCCTCTCTGGAAGGCCTGGACCCTGGGCCACAAGACCACCCTCACCGCAGCCGCTCTCCAGGGACAGCAGCCAGCCCCTACACTTTGACCCGCAGAGTCGCCACACTCGGGCCCCCACGCCCAGGCGGACTCGGTGCGGCTGCCCGTGCTAGCCTGGCGGCAGGAGCTGCGGTGGGCGAGGGAGCCTCCTGGAATCTGCCCACCAGCCCACGGGTGCCCAGCCTTGTGCCTGGCTGTGGTGCCTGTATCCTGGAGCAGCAGGGCCCCGGGGCCTTTGGCCCAGGATGGCTGCTTACTGCTCCTGGGCCTTCTCCTGCCTCTCGCCGCTAGAGCCCTCCCAGTGAGTCCTGCCAGGCTGTGCTTGGGCAAGGTGAGACCCTCACTGCCTAGGGCCTGGTGGGCTTTCCTTCCTGGGCGATGGCCCGCTCGGTTGGGCCAGAGTCCTGCGGATGGATCCACACCACCAGGAAGGTTTTGCAGAGAATGTTCTTTAGAAGATGAATTCCTGCACTTGGGAGGCAGAGGCAGGTGGATTTCGGAGTTCAAGGCCAGCCTGGTCTACAAGTGAGTTCCAGGACAGCCAGGGCTACACAGAGAAACCCTGTCTCGGAAGAAACAAACAAACAAACAACAAACAAACAAACAAACAAACACAAAATACAAAATACAAAATACAAAATACAAAAAAATACAAAATAAAAACCAGAAGATGAATTCGTCAACTGATGCCATTCCTGATTCGGTCTATGTCGTTTTAGGAAGTGAGTTGGATTGAAATGAGGTGGGGGAAGTTGTGTGGGTAGTTGAGAGCAAGTCTAAAGTCGGGATCAAGGCTGGAACGTGCCCCTTCCTCATAGACCAGCAGCAAGAGCTGCGTGGTTGAGAGAAGGGGTCCTCTCAGCTTTCCTGCCTTACAAGCACATCACCCTAGGAGCCAGAAAAGTAGGCCTGGGACAAGTTCCTGTTCCAAGAGAACATCCGCTCAAGGTGCGGCCTGACTTCCTGGACCTTGGGATCTGGGCCTGTGGCCATAGGTGTGAGTAGGGGTGCATCGCCAAGACCCTCACGCGGCTAGGAATGAGGAGTCAACCGTTCTACCAGGAGTGTCGGAATAGAGGATAGGGTGATCGGAGCCAGATTACCTGAACAACGAGCCCCCCAAAAAACAAAAAACAAAACAAAAACAAAAACAAAAACAAAAAACAAAAAACAAAAAAAAAAAAAAAAAAAAAAGAAGAAGAAGAAGAAGAAGAAAGAAGAAGAGAAGAAGAGAAGAAGAAGAAAGAAAAGTCAAGACAAGACAAGACACACGGCAGATGGTGATCTGCCTCCTGTTGAATGCAAATGGTCATCAGCTAAGTCTGGGAGAAAAAAGTTAAACCAACTTGCTAACGTAGGCTCCACTGGCTTAAACTTGGTTCATCAAAAGTGACAAGAGAATGACCGCTTCTGTGTTTAGTCCAATTCGTGGAGAGAGAGAGTGAAGGATGGGAAATGTTTGGTTGGGTGTGAGTGTCAAAACAAACCTTTGCAATGACCCATCCCGGTGTGATTTCCTTCTGTGTAATGATTGTGAGCTGGTTTTGGAGGAATAGGGGTCTGTGGGGACGGCTCTTAGAGAACATGGGACTTGTGGCTACGAGGTAGACTTCTTCTTAGCTGGTCCAATCAGGCTGAGAGAAAACACTAATAATCTTCTTGGAGCGCGCTCCTTGGATTTTGCTCCATCCACCAAATGTGTCCATGTGAGAATGTGGAGGTGTGGATATGGGTAAAACGGTTGGAGCCTGCTGATTGGAGTTTGGTCCATCCAGGCCACCTGTCTGTCTGTCTGTCTGTCGTCTGAGGGGATGTCTGTATTTATTTCTGTGTCTGTGTGACTCTGTGTGACTCTGTGTGACTCTGTGTGACTCTGTGTGTGTGTGAGTGTGTGTGTGTGTGTTGCTTTGTGTTTAGGAAAGAGAAGTGAAGAAGGAGGAAGGTAAGCAGTGAGGCGAGGGTGTGTGTGTTGCTATGTGAGGAGAAGGTGTGTTGGGGGAGGGTAGGGTAGGGTAGGGGTGTAGGTGAGGCTAGCGTTGGGTAGGGTATGTGAGGAGGGTCTAGGGTCGAGGAGAGGAGGGTAAGGCTTGGGCTGCGCTGTTTCTTGTGGGTGGGGTAGGGCTAAGTCAAGTGTTGAGAGGGCTGTTGTAGTGAGTGTGTGTTTGTGTGTTGTGCTGTAGGTATGTAAGGAAGAGGTGTTGTTGTGCGTGTAAGAGTGTGTAGAGGAGTGATGGTGAAAAGAGTGCAGGTGTGTGTGTGTGTTTTGTGTGTGTGTGTGTGGACGTGGGAGAAGAGGAAGCGAGGAGGAAGGAGGAAAAAAAAAATGTGTAGCCCAGGCTGGCCTCGAACTCGTGATCCTCCTGCCTCTGCCTCCTTCAGCAAATCCTACCGGCGTGCGCCACCACAACCGGCGACTGGCGCCGGCGATTCCTACATACTCGAACCTCACAAACCATGACGCCACGCCGCCGCCGCTGCCGCTGCCGCTGACGCTGACGCCGCCACCAACACACACGCTCACGACTCACGCACGCACACGCACACTCTCGCAACGCCTCCTCACAAACACAAACAAACACACACACAACTCCGACACATACCATTCCACGACCCTACCAACACATCACCGCCTCACAGCCTGCCTTCACCCAACCTAACAACACGCCTGACCCCTAGCGGACGCGCCCACACATCACACTCACACACCCGGAACCACCCCTTCACCACCCTTGCCGCCACAAACGCGCCCACCACGCCCGACGCACCGTCGACGAACCCACACACTCCACACTCCAGTCGACCCTCCGACGCCCAGCCCAAACCCAACAGCGCCTCTCTCCGCTCCGAGCTGCTCCTCTCACTCCTGCCCTGACACCCTACAACACCCACGGCGCGCACACACACAGCCCTCTCGGCCAAACGCTCACAAACAACACCAAGACCGCTGCTGCTGCTGCTGCTGCTGCTGCTGCTGCTGCTGCTGCTGCTGCTGCTGCTCAGCGAGCTCGGCCCTTCCTCGATGGCGACTGACCCACGACAGCAAGACCCAAACCGCAAACCCCGAACGCTCGCTGGCTGCCCTTGGTCTCCAGCGACCGGCCCTGCGCCCTCCTGGAGCCCAAGCCCTCGATGACACTTCTCCTGCCCTGCTCCCCAAGCCAGCCGGGAGGCACAGGCTCGTCGGGAGCTCCCCGTCCGTCCTCCAACCTAGAGCTCCTCCAATAGCCACGGCTCTGCTTCTCTTCTTTCTCCCCTCTCTGGAAGGCCTGGACCCTGGGCCACAAGACCACCCTCACCGCAGCCGCTCTCCAGGGACAGCAGCCAGCCCCTACACTTTGACCCGCAGAGTCGCCACACTCGGGCCCCCACGCCCAGGCGGACTCGGTGCGGCTGCCCGTGCTAGCCTGGCGGCAGGAGCTGCGGTGGGCGAGGGAGCCTCCTGGAATCTGCCCACCAGCCCACGGGTGCCCAGCCTTGTGCCTGGCTGTGGTGCCTGTATCCTGGAGCAGCAGGGCCCCGGGGCCTTTGGCCCAGGATGGCTGCTTACTGCTCCTGGGCCTTCTCCTGCCTCTCGCCGCTAGAGCCCTCCCAGTGAGTCCTGCCAGGCTGTGCTTGGGCAAGGTGAGACCCTCACTGCCTAGGGCCGGTGGGCTTTCCTTCCTGGGCGATGGCCCGCTCGGTTGGGCCAGAGTCCTGCGGATGGATCCACACCACCAGGAAGGTTTTGCAGAGAATGTTCTTTAGAAGATGAATTCCTGCACTTGGGAGGCAGAGGCAGGTGGATTTCGGAGTTCAAGGCCAGCCTGGTCTACAAAGTGAGTTCCAGGACAGCCAGGGCTACACAGAGAAACCCTGTCTCGGAAGAAACAAACAAACAAACAAAACAACAAACAAACAAAACAAATACAAAATACAAAATACAAAATACAAAATACAAAATACAAAATAAAAACCAGAAGATGAATTCGTCAACTGATGCCATTCCTGATTCGGTCTATGTCGTTTTAGGAAGTGAGTTGGATTGAAATGAGGTGGGGGAAGTTGTGTGGGTAGTTGAGAGCAAGTCTAAAGTCGGGATCAAGGCTGGAACGTGCCCCTTCCTCATAGACCAGCAGCAAGAGCTGCGTGGTTGAGAGAAGGGGTCCTCTCAGCTTTCCTGCCTTACAAGCACATCACCCTAGGAGCCAGAAAAGTAGGCCTGGGACAAGTTCCTGTTCCAAGAGAACATCCGCTCAAGGTGCGGCCTGACTTCCTGGACCTTGGGATCTGGGCCTGTGGCCATAGGTGTGAGTAGGGGTGCATCGCCAAGACCCTCACGCGGCTAGGAATGAGGAGTCAACCGTTCTACCAGGAGTGTCGGAATAGAGGATAGGGTGATCGGAGCCAGATTACCTGAACAACGAGCCCCCCAAAAAACAAAAAACAAAAAACAGAAAACAGAAAACAAAAAACAAAAAACAAAAAAAAAAAAAAAAAAAACAAAAAAAGAAAAGAAGAAGAAGAAGAAGAGAAGAGAAGAAGAAGAAGAAGAAGAAGAAAAGAAAAGAAAAGTCAAGACAAGACAAGACACACGGCAGATGGTGATCTGCCTCCTGTTGAATGCAAATGGTCATCAGCTAAGTCTGGGAGAAAAAAGTTAAACCAACTTGCTAACGTAGGCTCCACTGGCTTAAACTTGGTTCATCAAAAGTGACAAGAGAATGACCGCTTCTGTGTTTAGTCCAATTCGTGGAGAGAGAGAGTGAAGGATGGGAAATGTTTGGTTGGGTGTGAGTGTCAAAACAAACCTTTGCAATGACCCATCCGGTGTGATTTCCTTCTGTGTAATGATTGTGAGCTGGTTTTGGAGGAATAGGGGTCTGTGGGGACGGCTCTTAGAGAACATGGGACTTGTGGCTACGAGGTAGACTTCTTCTTAGCTGGTCCAATCAGGCTGAGAGAAAACACTAATAATCTTCTTGGAGCGCGCTCCTTGGATTTTGCTCCATCCACCAAATGTGTCCATGTGAGAATGTGGAGGTGTGGATATGGGTAAAACGGTTGGAGCCTGCTGATTGGAGTTTGGTCCATCCAGGCCACTGTCTGTCTGTCTGTCGTCTGTCTGAGGGGATGTCTGTATTTATTTTGTGTCTGTGTGACTCTGTGTGACTCTGTGTGACTCTTGTGTGTGGTG
>JAJTUV010005119.1:0-11797 GCA_021653895.1 Mastomys natalensis
GAGTCAGGGACTGGCCATGGCCATATCACTTTTTGTTTTGGGGCAGGCCTCTTCAGGGTCAGGGACTGGCCCAGGCCCACATCTCTTTTTTGGGGGGCCCGGACCTCTTCTGAGTCAGGAACTGGTCCAGGCCCACATATCTTGTTTGGGAAGCACAGGCTCTTCTGGGTCAGGGACTGCCCAGGCTCATATCTCTTCTTTTGGGCCTGGGCCTCTTCAGGGTCAGGACTGCCCAGGTCCACATCTCTTTTGTTTTGAGCCCAGGCCTCTTTAGGGTCAGGAACTGGCCAGGCCCACAACTCTTCTTGTTTGGGTCCAGCCTTTCAGGGTCAGGATTGGCCCTAGGTCCACATCTCTTCTTTTTTGGGCCCAGGCCTCTTCAGAGTCAGGGATTGGCCCAGGCCCTCATATCTACTTATTTTTTACCTTGTTCATCATGGTCATAGTTTGGCCAGGACACACAGTTTTGTTGTTTTTTTTTTTAATTTTTTGCTGGGCCTCTTTCATTTGAGGCATACTTATCTAGGTCCAGAAATCCTCAGGATCAGTGTGACTGATTCTTTTAATGTTGAAGTAGAGCACAACTTTGAGTCCATATTCGTCCTAAGGTACTTTGCTGTTATCGATCTATGGTCAGTATTTCTGGGGAAAAAAGAGACAGGTATTGATAGCATAAAGTAGTTAATATCTTTCTCTGGCATCTCAAATATACTCAGAACATCAATGACCATGTCCTCTAGGAAACATGATCAGACATGCACATATAGCTCACAGTCCAGCTGAAACAAATTATACTTTATACTAATAAGAATTTAAAAAAAAAAAAAAAAAGCTGTCTGGGAAAGCCCTTCCTGTTCAGTAGCTTTCTGTGCCTGTGGTAAAGTGGACCCATGAACTCATGTGGAAACATTGTTGCTTTTAAGTTATGAGACCCACAAGAGAGTTTCACCAAAGCCCTGTGATGATTTCCTTTCCTTCTGGAGTGAGATCCAATAATGGAATATCACAAGAAGTTAGGAGAAAAAAATAGAAGTTAGTCCTCTGCTGGGCTGTGGTGGTGCATGCCTTTAATCCCAGCACTTGGGAGGCAGAGGCAGCCGGATTACTGAGTTTGAGGCCAGCTGGACTACAAGTGAGTTCCAGGACAGCCAGGGCTACACAGAGAAACCTTGTCTCGAAAACCTCCCCCCTCAAAAAAAATAGAATTTAGTCCTCCAAATGTCTTGCTAAGGCATTGGAGACTGTGCGATAGATCTTCACAAGGCCTCTTTTTCCTGTATGGGATGGGTCTTCTTTCCTGTATCATACATGGCCAAGCTCTGTGAGGCTATCCATCTAGTCCCTGCTATTACCTTTCTTCTCAAGATCACATCGTCCTGTCCATCAAAAACCCTCAGACACTCAACTGTGCCTTAGTCACCCCTTTCACAAAATGCCCACCGTCAAGTACATATACTGATGAGATCAGGTCTTTACCCAAAGATTTCTTGGTACTGAATTACCTGAGAGGGATTCCTGCCACCTTCTCCTATCATGAACTCTGCTGCCCTCAATGCATGAACACACCCATAACCATGTCAGTGACCCTTTATGTGAGGTCACAGAGGCCAAGCCTCACTCTGTTTGGAAAAGCTCAAAGAGTGTCCAGGCACCCAGGTATCTTTTGGACTGGTATCAAATTGATTGAAATTTGGAATCCAACCTGTCTCTTCATCATCATTAAACACAGCTTATAGTAGGATTGTCCAGAAAGTAGCATTTCAGGAAGTTTCCCTTCCTGACCCCATCATGGTAGTCGATGTCTTCTGAGAACATCACTAAAGAAACAACTGACATGACCCACTACACACATACATATACATAAATTCATTCACAAATACATTAACACCCATTTTACAATATATATGAAAAGTAGATGAAGAGAGAATGTGATGTCAATGTCTGTGGCCGTGCAGGGAAGGGTTCATGAGTTGAGTATAAATATTTCCAGGAAGCTTCATGTTTAGAGAAGGTCCTGGCAAAGCACTTCCTAAGTACCTGTGTAGCAAACGCTCCCTGAAAAGATGACATAAGGGGGTGATGTGTAGGCAGCCGTGTTTACAGTTGCAAAGTCGTATGACTAGCACCTGACAATGTAGGCAGCTGGCTTCCAGAGTGGCCAGCTCAGCTAAACTGGTAAACAAGTCCTTTGTGCATGCGTCAGCCTCGTGCCCCTCCCGAGAGGGCTTATGCTAATGAGGTATTGGCAGCTTAACCTATCCTGAGAGAAGACATCACCCAGCCGCCTTGGGCAGTTATATAAGCAGCTCATTTCTGCTGCTTGGGAGCCCAGCCCAGCCCAGCCCCTTCCTGGTCCAGGTCCCCAGCCATACGTCCCATCCTAGGTCCCCGTCCAGTTCCCCATCCCTAAGTCAAGAGTCGTTCCTGGAATAAAGCTGACTGAGAAGGATCCGACCGCGTTGTGTCTTACTTGCTGGCCAAGGCGGACGTGACATATGGTGGCCCGTACGGGGAAACTGAGGACTTCACCTTCGTTGGATTCAGAACTCAGCAGCTAGGAACGGTACAGGTATATTTATTGCAGTAGAAAGTGCCCGGTGAGTAGGGCCATCACAAGGTCCGCGGTAAAGCGCGTCATAGAAAGTGCCGGTGAGTAGGGCATCACAAGGTCCGCGGTAAAGCGGCGTCATAGAAAGTGCCCGGTGAATAGGGCCGTCACAAGTCCGCGGTAAAGCGGCGTCACAGAAGTGCCGGTGAGTAGGGCCGTCACAAGGTCCGCGGAAAAGCGGCGTCACAGAAAGTGCCCGGTGAGTAGGGCCGTCATAAGGTCTGCGGTAAAGCGGTGTCATAAGGTCCATGGTCATAGGTCCATGGTAAAGTGGCAATTGAATCACGAGAGACATTAGAAGTATTATGTTTGTGTTTGTTGTAGACCAGGTGTGGGTCGGTCTGGGTGTCGTAATTATGTTTTTTCTAGTAGGTAGTCTTTGTTTCTGTTTAAATTGTCATTGTCCAGGACATAAGTGTAAAAAAGACAAAGGACGAAAAAGGGCCTCCAACATTTATCCTAGCATAAAAGATTTAGAGACAGAGAGTTCCTCCAGCTCCGATAGCTCAGATGAGGAGGAAGGAGGGAACTTAGACAAGATGGAGGAAGAAGAAAATTTAGAAAAGATGGAGGAGGATCTAGAGAACCTATCAGTTGAAGGGAGTCTGTGACCCTCTCTAGGCGGAGGAAAGGCAAACATGGGGCGGAGAAGCTTAAACCACCTGCTTGGGAGACGCCCACAGCTCCGCCCCTAGGCCTGCCTCCATATGCGGAGGTTCCTCGGGCCAGTCACCCCCAGGGACTCCAGGGACTCAATCGTTCTGCCCTGAGACTTGGAAGGAAGCGCGTATGGCCTTCCCAGTTTTTGAAGATCCGAACAACAAAGATATCATGAGCACTTGGATATCAAGATGTTAAAAAATCTTGCAGAATCAGTCAGGACTTACGGCATTAATGCTTCCTACACGCAATCCTTGATAGAAAGGATAGCGACACAGGCCATGACACCATCTGATTGGATAAGTACTGTGAAAGCCTGCTTAACTATGGGGCAATATCTTGATTGGAAATCTATTTACAGCGATTTATGCTCAAGGACAGGCTCAAGCCAATGCCGCCACAGGACAGCCCTTATGGAACCTGGATATGTTTCTAGGTCAGGGACAATGGGCAGGTAACCAGACAGCATACCCGCCAGCGGTGTACGGCCAAATTAGTGCCATGGCTGTTAGAGCCTGGAAGGCTCTACCCAATAGGGAGAAGTTTCTGGCAAATTTAACAAAAATCCTCCAGGTCCTACTGAGCCTTTCTCCGACTACGTGGCTCGCATGATGGAAGCCGCAGGGAGAATATTTGGCGATCCTGATACAGCCATGCCATTGATAGAGCAATTGGTGTTTGAACAGTGCACCAAAGAGTGCAGGATGGCCATCACCCCCTGAAAGCAAAGGGCTTGCAGGCTTGGATGAAGGCTTGTAGGGAGATTGGTGGACCATTGTCCAACTCTGGCTTGGCAGCTGCAGTTATGCAGTTGTCTAAGGGTAAAGGCAGGACCCCTGCTGCAGGGCCTTGCTTCAACTGCAGCCGCCAGGGACACTTTAAGAGTCAGTGCCCCAAAAGAGACAGGGAAAGACAAAGAGACAGGGAAAAACAAGGGAATACCCCTCGTCTGAGGCCACCAGGAATATGCCCAAAATGTCACAAGGGTAATCATTGGGCCAGTGAATGCAGATCGACAAGGAACCCTGGGGGCCAAAACGCTGCCTTCTGGTTATGGTAGTACGCAGTCAAAAAACGTGCAGCGGGGCCCACGCTTCCAGGGCCCTTAAATATATGGAGCAGTAGAGGGGCAGAGTCAGCCCAACCTACACCGCCCGAGCCTTGGAGAGCCACTCCGGGTTCAGCGGGTTGGAGCCTCGGAGAGCCACACGGGCTGAGCAGGGTTGGACCTGCGCTGCACCACCAGACTCGTATTAACACCCCAAATGGGTGTGCAACCTATTGAGACTGACTTCCAGGGCCCACTGCCTCCCGACACAGTGGGTCTACTGATAGGACGCTCTTCTTCCACCCTAAAAGGTCTCATGGTACATCCTGGCGTTATAGATGCCGATTTTGAGGGTGCAGTTAAGATCCTTGCCTCCTCTCCGCAGGGTATCGTGGCCATTTCACCAGGAGACAGAATTGCTCAAATAGTAATGCTACCCAGCTTACATAATGTGTTCCCCAGTAAAAATGTAATAAGGGGAAATAAAGGCCTCGGATCCTCCGGGACTGAAGCCGCCTTCTTATCTTTAGATTTGGACCAAAGACCTATAATAGAATTGGAAATTAATGGCAGAAAAATATTGGGGCCTATTAGACACAGGAGCTGACCGTAGCATTATAGCCCAAAAAGACTGGCCTAAAAACTGGCCCATTCAAGCATCAACCCAAACCCTACAAGGGCTCGCGTATGCAAAATCGCCCGATTTAAGCGCAGGCACATTATCTTGGAAAGACAAGGAAGGAAATGAAGGCACCTTCCAACCTTTTGTGTTATCTTTACCTATTAGCCTTTGGGCAGAGACCTGTTAAAAGCCATGAAATTGAGATTGACAAACACACATTATTCCACAGAGGCAACAAACATGATGACAGACATGGGATGGCATGCATCTCATGGCACTGGAAAACATCTCCAAGAGAGAAAGGAACCAGTGCAAACTGCAGTCTAAAGGGCTGCACATGGGACTGGGTTTTCCTAGTGCCACTGGACCTAGTATACCCATTATCTGGAAGACTGAGGAGCCAGTGTGGGTTCCCCATGGCCTCTTTCCTCAGAAAAGTTGCTAGCCACTAGACAACTAGTCAAAGAACAATAGAGTTGGGACATATTAAACCTTCTATCTCTCCCTGGAACACTCCCATATTTGTTATAAAAAAGAAATCAGGAATAGGAGGCTGCTACATGACCTGCGAGCCATAAACCGTCAGATGCAGGTCATGGGCCGGTTCAAAGAGGATTGCCTTACTATCTACTCTACCTCGTGATTGGCCTATTATTGTCATTGACATTAAAGATTGTTTCTTTCTATTCACTTGTGAAAAGGACAGTGAGAGATTTGCCTTTACAGTTCCATCCATTAATCATGAGGAACCTGACCAGCGTTACCAGTGGGCAGTACTGCCTCAAGGCATGGCCAATAGCCCCACCATGTGTCAATTATACGTGCAGAGGCCTTAGCCCCTGTCAGGGAAAAATTTCCCAGGTTCATTGTCTTCATTACATGGATGACATTTAATAGCAGCAAAAACTGAACCTTTGTTGGACCGTGTCTATGCAGAGTTGATCAAGCATTTAGACCAAAGACAGCTGATAATAGCTCCAGAAAAGTTTCAGCGAAGCAAGGTAATGAAATACCTTGGGGCAAAAATAAGTATCAAGGACATAGTACCTCAAAAATTTGAATTATGTAAGAACAACCTTACAACCCTAAATGATTTTCAAAATTGCTAGGGGACATTAATTGGATACGTCCTTATCTACATCTGTCTAACCAGGAATTAAAACCTTTGTATGAGATACTGATGGGTGATTCAGCCTTTGACTTGCCCCGTCTCCTGACTCCGGAAGGCAGAGTTGCACTTGAGAAGGTAGAAAAGAGCTTGAGGGAAGCCTTCCTAGGAAGACTAAAACCGGAGCTACCCATAATCCTATGTGTCCTTGCCACATGTAATCAACCTACAGGGGTTTTGTGGCAGGATGAGGCACTCTTGTGGGTCCACCCAAAAATATCTCCAAGCAAATCCATTGAACATTATCCCACCACAGTAGCTCGTCTGGCCCAGGAGGGCATTCGACTATGTGTGCAGCACTTTGGACGAACGCCTGATACACTAATAACACCCTACTCTGCATACCATGTGAAGGTCTTATGTGGTACAATAGATGACTGGGCCATTTTGACCTGTAGTTTTGATGGCAATATAGATAATCATTACCCCAAACATCCTTTATTATCCTTTTTCAAGGAGCATCCTGTAGTTTTTCCTTCTGTCACCTCTCATAGTCCCTTGAAAAATGTACCTAATATTTTCACTGATGGCTCCAAAAATGGCTGTGGAGCATACCTAGTAGGGAACTCTCAGCCTGTACTGTGCCAATTCCAGCCTGGTTCACTCAGGTTGTTGAGTTGCGGATAGTTCTGGAAGTTTTCAGAGCCTGTCATTTGCTTTTAACTTACTCCTCCGATTCTGCATACGTAGTGAACAGTGTCAGAGTCCTAGAGGTCGCAGGACCCATCAGAGCTAGTAGCACAGTGTGCACCCTCTTTAAAAGATTTTACAAAACGTAATTAGACAGCGCACCAACAAATTCTTTATCCAGCACATTAGAGCTCACACAGGATTACCAGGACCCTTGAGTGCTGGAAATGACACGGTAGACCTATGGGCTAAGAAGGAATGCATCTTCCTGAGCACTGCTTGGGATCGGTGCAACACAGTTCCATCAGTTGTTTCATGTAAATTCTAAGGCATTGCAGCAGAGATTCAATCTGCGAGGGCTGCAGCATGCAAATTGTGCTCGATTGCCCCCAATGCATTATACACTTACATCCATCGCATGTGGGCATCAACCCTCGAGGCATTTCACCCCTCAGGGTTTGGCAGATGGATGTCACTCACTTTACCAGAATTTGGAAAATTAAAATATATTCATGTCTCTGTGGATACTTGTTCAGGTATCATCCATGCTACTCCCCTCACTGGGGAAAGAACTACCAATGTAACTACTCATTGCTTGGAAGCATGGGCAGCTTGGGGAAAACCCAAATGCTTAAGATGGACAATGGCCCAGCCTACACGGCACAGGCCTTTTCTTCCTTTTGCCAACGCATGGAAGTCTCACATCACTCATGGACTGCCCTACAACCCCCAGGGCAGGGCATTGTAGAACGAGCACACCGCACGCTCAAAGAATGCCTTCAAAAACAAAAAGAGGGAATAGGCCACGGCCTTACCCCCAAGCATAGACTATCCTTAGCACTATTTTACCTTAAATTTCCTAAACTTGGATGCTCAAGGTCAGTCTGCTGCTGACAGGCATCATAATCACCTACGCCCTCCACCAGAGAAAGTAAAATGGAAAGATATTATAACAAACATATGGCAAGGCCCGATCCCGTGCTCTTAGGGCACGAGGTTCTGTTTGTGTCTTTCCAGAGGACCAAGAAAACCCATCTGGGTACCCGAGAGATTGACTCAGAAGATCTCCAGCCCGGCAGTCCCAGACGGAAAAAAGGATGATGAGGGCATAGATCCTGTTTTTGACCCTAATACTGCTATGGATAACGGGTGACTTTATACCTTTGTGGGCTGTCACACGCACCTGGCCAGTGCCTTATGCCGGTCCATTCTAACTCCCCGGTCCTTCCTACCTTTTCTCTACCTTTTGTGTTTGTATGCTTTGCCAAAATCAAAACTCTGCGCCTTGTATTAGCCAATGTATCTGCTTGGTTGGATCCCCTTGCAGATAGTAAGGTTGACGCAGAGGTTTTGAGAAACGTGCTTGTTCAGGTAAGTTTGGGATCGTCACAAGGTTCGGGGGACGCCTCGAACCGGACTGATGACTCCCTAAACATCACCATGCTATTTTTGATTTACAATGCCACCATATCTTTGCCAAAGAACTCTACTAAATGCAGAGTGCTGGGAAGGCAGGAATGACACTGCCTTTATTGTCAGACTGCCTACCTTTGTACCGGTAACGGTGGAGGCTGACCTTAATACCTTTCCCATTTTTAACCTGTTTAGATATAAACTTATTCAGCTCTCTTGCGTCTCCTCTCTCAGGGGACTGTATATTATTCCTTTGGTATATAACTCTTCTCAGTCTCTCAATCAGAGTCGCCTCCTGTCTGAGTATCTGAAAGGAAATCGGTCGAAGGAAGGCGAGGACCTATCCAGGAGGCTCCTGTTGCAGATCACTACCCCGAATGGCACCCGCCTGGATCCCTTTACTTTGGAGGGGCTCACCACTTGGGTCAAGGGTGCCCTCAATTTTCTTTAAAGAATGGGCGGGAGTATTTATCTGGGAAGCTGTTGTCCTCCTAGGATGTGGTTTCTGCCTTTAATTTCTGTGTCATTTATGCCATGACCATGCAGGACATAAGGCTGTGGTTTACCAGACACTGACTGCCATGGAGGAAGGCACTCCCCCAGGTATTTGGCTGGCCTCCCTTAGGGAGGCATAGTGGGGAGCTTTCTGGACCCGGTAATGGCCATCCAGGCATATTCCCTAGATCCTGACCATCTTGACCATTGCTAAGGGTGTACACTCATGAGGCTCCTACAGCATCACCTCAATGTTTCTGAAGCGGGGAGTACGAGGAGTGCCTCGACTAGAGATGTTCTCAATCTTGAGATAGATTCTCTGAAAGCATGTCCGAGTGCATAGAGGTTTTGTGCCAAATGTACCTCTCCCTGAAAAAAGGCACGAAGGCGGGTATGGCAGAAATATAAACTTTCCCATCACAATGCCTTCACTTTGCACAAGGGCTCGGACCTCTGTTTTCCACCGCTGACCTGCTGCGCTAGCAGCGACCTTCTAGGTGTGCTCTCAATCGCCTCTCGCCAACCACCTAATGAATGAGTTCAAGCATGCTTGGGTGTGGGATGCCTAAGGTCTGAAGGGTCCAGAGGTAACCTACTTCAAATTTAATAAATAAATAAGGGGGAGATGTAGGCAGCCGTGTTTACAGTTGCAAAGTCTTATGACTAGCACCTGACAATGTAGGCAGCTGGCTTCCAGAGTGGCCAGCTCAGCTAAACTGGTAAACAAGTCCTTTGTGCATGCGTCAGCCTCGTGCCCCTCCCGAGTGGGCTTATGCTAATGAGGTATTAGCAGCTTAACCTATCCTGAGAGAAGACATCACCCAGCCCGCCTTGGGCAGTTATATAAGCAGCTCATTTCTGCTGCTTGGGAGCCCAGCCCAGCCCAGCCCCTTCCTGGTCCAGGTCCCCAGCCATACGTCCCCATCCTAGGTCCCCGTCCAGTTCCCCATCCCTAAGTCAAGAGTCGTTCCTGGAATAAAGCTGACTGAGAAGGATCCGACCTTGTCGTGTCTTACTTGCTGGCCAAGGCGGACACGACAGTGATGTAAGTAGTTGATCCTTTATAGGCTTGAGCTTTGAGTCTTAAGAGCAGGTGCTGACTTGACAGTTTCTTCCAGAGGCCTCCTTTCCTGGCATATGCATACTGTCTTCTCCCTGAGTCTATATATAGCATGCTACTCAGCAGGCCCCTTGTATTTACTGCTGTTTTGGCTTAACAGATCTCCTGTTGTGTTAATAAGAAACACCTGGACCTTCAATGAGCCTCATCCCTGCCATTCAGGTACTTCATCCTGCCCTTTCCTGCAGGTCTA
The DNA here is from genome assembly GCA_021653895.1 of Mastomys natalensis. Lineage (NCBI taxonomy): Eukaryota > Metazoa > Chordata > Mammalia > Rodentia > Muridae > Mastomys > Mastomys natalensis. The sequence continues at coordinate 9,958 of JAJTUV010005119.1, forward strand.
TATACATGAAGGCTTATATCCACTCCCATATATACACTCCCAGACAATGCACACTAACATACAATTTAAATATAATTATATATCATATACAGGGTTAGGTAGAGTGCTGGAATGAATGGTATTTCCTGTTGAGTCCCTGCTTTCAGTCATGCTGGTGGGTGACAACCCCTGGACAAGACAAGATTATTGTTGTGAAGAAGTAAAGTCCCTTCAGAACTCTAGACAGTAGGACACTGGGGCATCTCCTACCTGCCCTGGACACTATGGTCTGCCATAACTGGGAGTTGTTCCAGGCTTGGGGCCCAACAGCACAGCTTCATCCTGCACCAGTCTGGAGTCTTTTCATGTGGTACAGGTTGGGTGTGATCATTCCCTGGGCTTATTCCCTGGTGTCATCTCCCGGAGTACTTGTTTGGCAAGTTCCTTAGTACACACACACACACACACACACACACACACATACACCCTGTTGATACTGACTGCACCCATTTCTACTGTTTTAGCACAGGTCCTGTTAAAGGTCACTTCGAGGACCACATTGTGCCTCATACCTTTACCACGTTCTGTTGCCCAGTATAAGACACTAAGGTTTAGCCAGGACTTCACCACAGGAATCTGTATATATTCCTCCCAATATACAGCCCAACACACCCGCAGTTCCTTCTGCATCCCAGCCCATCACTGAGTTCCCTCACACCAACAACACAGCCGTTACCATGTCAATGGGCTATTATATGAGGTAATAGAGGCCTGACCACAGCTCTGTCCAGCTTCTTCCCATGTGCCTAAGTGTACCTGAGGAACGACCATGCTTTCACACTGTGCTAAGCATACTGTTGCGGAAAAGTAGGAGATTCTACATGAGGTGAGGGTGTCATCTTCTTAAAGCCCGAACATAGATTACCTGTCTCATGAAACTGTGTGTATATTTGTAGCAAGATGCGTGGCATCATTCCATGTCCTCCTCATGCACTCATATGGCTGTGGATCTGCAGACATAAGCACACAGAGTAACACACCGACAACATACATACAAAGTGAAAACATGTATGTAAGTACAGAATGAGAAGGGAGAATGCTGCATGGTGTTTCCTGTGATAGTGGCATTGATGTTTGTCCCATACTGTGGCAGCTCTCTGAGTACAAATGAAGATGGCTGCTGCCTGGGACTGAAGTCCTCAGGGAAGATCAGACACCAGTGCCAGGGATGCTTTGTCTCCCTCCCTGGACAAGCTGTGGGTGATGATCAAGTGTGGGTGTGGCAACAGCACTGTTGCCTCCTTCCTGTCCTAGGCTGGGCTGAAATCCTTCCAAGGCCTCTGTCCCTGTGAGTGAGGGGTTCCTCTTTCTGCAGTCTTGAGTGGCCAGTCCACTACTGTGAGACTTCTGATCTGTTTCTAGCTCTCTAAGGATGACTGTCCTCAGTCAGAAACACTTCAAATCCCTCTCCATGGTTCAATCTCCCCCCCTTTAAGATCCCAATAAAGAAGTGCCTCACACTGAGTGAGTACTCACAGGATGAATTTTCAGATGTGGTCCCCTCCCAGAAAACAGCCCCAAAACCCGGGCAGACACACGTGCTTGTTGTGAGTCCCAGCCCTCCTTGCAGGACTCTGAGTTGTCCTCAGGCTAGAACTCTGCTGTTACTAGGGCAGACCCTGTGAGGTCATAGAGGACTCACCTCACTTCACTCTGAGAATCCCAAGGGCATCCAGGTCTCAGTCATCTCCCAGCTTGATCCATCCTTTTTCTTTTAAAACGTTTTCAAGTATCCTTGTAAACAGATTTGGGGATGTAGATGGAAGTGTTTTCTCAGGACACCTCCTGGACACCTACAACA
>JAJTUV010005120.1:0-12254 GCA_021653895.1 Mastomys natalensis
TTGTGTCCAAGAGTATGCTCCACCACCACTAGGCCTCCCCTCTCCCTGGAGCCTCAAGTTTCTCAAGGATTAGGTGTATCTCCCATCAAGGCCAGACCAGGCAGTCCTCTGTTATATATGTACCATGGGTCTCAGACCAATCCAAGTATGCTACCTGGTTGGTGGTTCAGTGTCTGGGAGCTCCAAGGGGTCTGGGTTAATTGAGACTGCTGGTCTTCCTATGGGGTTGCCCTCCTCAGCTTCTTCCAGCTTTTCCCTAATTCAACCACAGGGGTCCTTGGCTTCTGTCCATTGGTTGGGTGTAAATATCCGTGTCTGACACTTTCAGCTGCTTGTTGGGCTTCTCAGAGGGCAGCCATACTAGGCTTCTGTTTGTAAGCACATCATAGTATGAATAAGTGTCAGGCTTTGGCGCCCCCTACCCCCATGAGATGGATTCCCAGTTGGGCTAGTCACTGGACCTCCTTTCCCTCAGTCTCTTCTCCATTTTTGTCCCTGAAGGTCTTTTAGACAGGAACAATTCTGGTTAGAAATTTTGACTGTGGGTGGGTAACCCCATCCCTTGTCTTGAGGCCTGTCTATCTACTGGAGATGGACTCTTCGAGTTCTATCTGTTGTTGGGCATTTCATCTAAGGTCACTCCCATTGAGTCCTGAATGTCTTTCACCCCATTGGATACTCTTAATCAAACATTTACCACTTATAGTAATGAAGTGTTTGGAAAAATATTTATATGATAGAGCAGGATATTTTTTTTTTTTTTAAAAAACTAATGAGTAAAATAAAATTGGCATTGTGCTCCTAGTGTCACTGGACAAAGTGCAGAAGGAATAGCATGAGCTCAAGGACTTGAGTCTCCAAGTGAAGTGTCATGAAGTGTCATGACCTGAAAACTTTATGTGTGCCCTAAGGAGGCCTTTTGCTACTGTATCTTCGAGACTAAGACTGTTGAGAATCACTGTGTCTGATTGTCTTTCCACACACGCTGAACTTCCAGGCCTCAGGGTATGCCATATTAAAAGGAGGGCATTGTTGAACAAGAATGAGATCCTGTTGGTTGGACTGGAGATGAATGATACATCTCTATTGAAGATAGGAACACTGAGCCCATACATGCTAATGAGTCATCTTTGCTAGTGGAAGTGGTCTTCTTACCCCTGGTCATATTAGCTTTCTCTTCCTTCTATAAGGGGATTAATATGGAATTGCCTGAGGAAATTATGATGACCTCTGGGTCAGTTGCTAAAAACAAAACAAAACAAAACAAAAAAAATATTGATTCTTATCACCTATTACAACCCTTCTTTGTTTGCAAACATATAACTATTAAGTCTTAAATTACCTATAAAGTTCAAAATGTGGTCCATGAAGAGATATGCAAAATTTCAGCATATTTACTTGAGGTGTCTCATTTTTACAAGAATCTGCTGTGAAAGCAAATATGGGAATGGATGCTAAGAATATAAGACAATGTTGGGAGGAACCTAAATGTGGATCAGGCAAAATCTATTAACATGGACTCACTAAGTAGAAAATCACTTTTTAAAAATGTAACCCCTAGAGTTACAAAAAAGCAGTTAGGTTGTATGATTGAAACATGACTTTAAGAGTCTGACATACTCAGAAGCAGAAGCTCACAGCTAACCATTAAACTGATCATGGGGTTCCCAACAGAGAAGATAGAGTGAAGGCTGAATGAGTTGAGAGCATTCGCAACACCATGAGGAAAGCAACAATCCCAACCAACCAGAGCCCCCAGGGTCTAAACTACCAGCCTGGGAGCGCCTAGGGAGGGACCCATGGCTCCAGCTATATATGCAAGGGAGCTATATATATAAGTGGGAGAAGAGATCCTTGGTCCCATGAAGGCTGGACATGGGAGGGGATATTCGAGGGTGGGGAGGTGAGGTACGGGGGAGGGTGGGGGGGTACACCAATGTGGAGGCAGGAGGATGGGGGAAGGGATAGTGAGTTCTTGGGAGGGAGGGGGGGAATGGGGTAAGGGAGAATATCTGAAATGTAAAAAAAATTTCCAATAAAAAAAAATAAATAAATAAAATGAAAAAAAAAAAAGAAAAAAGAAACATGACTTTAAAGATAGGTGCAACTGGTGAATTGGAAGTTACAGACCTGCCGTGGTACAGAAACAGATTTAAGAATTTAGGAACTTTAGAATGCCACAATGAATTGGTTACTTAATGTCAACTCAGCCAGACTGGGAGGGACTAGGAGACATAACTTTCATCAATGATGTAAGAAATAAATTTGTGAGAATTTTGACATCCTGCAAGACCTCTGTAAATGCTCTGCTTTGAAGGCTAGGTCTTACATTGAGAACTGCTACAAATGAACTGGGAATCTTAAAGCAAAAGGAGTAATCCGGTCTTAGGGTGGCAGGGCCCAAGTAGCAGCACTCCAGGACCAAAGACAAGAGGTGTGTTGGAGTGAGTCAGCTCAGTAATGAATTAAAATATTCTAAGTCTCCTGCACTGGTCCTGCTGATGCAAGGTGGAACAGTCTTCTGAGGGGAGAGTGAGGATGATTATAGGAAAGACGGAAAAGAACACTCAGAGGCAAAGGTTAGAATTCAGGAGGGCTGTCCAGTGAATACTGTGGCAGCCTTGAGTTTAATTCTCTTAGTCTTTACATCCTTTACAGTATCGTGGGAAACAGTATCAAACTAGCAGAGACTGGCTGACGTACATTGGATATCTATTCCCATCCAGAAGCCTCCCTGTTCCTCCCTATATCTCCCTGTTCCTTCCTCCAAGATTAACAGAACATTCAGCCTCTCTCCTTGAACTTCAAGTGTATCTTCTCTTATCCATGCGTCAGCAGGACAAGAAATCTGCCAGTAGACCCTGGCCTGACTTGACTTTGCCTGACAGGCAGACTTTCACAGAAGCAGACAAAATGGCTACTGCACTCAGCCGGACTAACAGTTTTAACTAATCATGGATTTCAAAGAAGTGAAAGAGATAGGATAACTACTAAATTCTTCCTTGAGACTTATAAGCTTCAAAATTTTAGGTCATATGAACCAAAGTCGAGTGCTCATCATGAACATAGAGTGATGGTTGGCTCCTCAATCAAGTCCCAGACTTGAGACAGTTTATAGACCCAGAAATTTTCAAGTAAAATGGAGTCCCTTTGGGAAACATTTTTGTATACCACCCAAAAGGTACACCACTAACTTATATGATTTTTTTTTTATTAATCATTCCATTCATTTACATCTCAAAATGATATCCCACTTTGTGGTTACCCCCCTCCACAACCCCCCAACCCCATGATATCCCACTTCCTGATTACCTCTCCTCCATGCCCTCCCCCATCCCACATCGGCCTTTCCCCCTTCCTTTTGTCTCTATGAGGGTGCTCACCCACCCACCCACCCACCCACACTCTCCAGCCTAACCCCTCCAGCATCCCCCTACTCTGGGGCATCCAACCTCGGCCATTCCAGGGACCAATGGCCTCCCCTCTCCTTGCTGTTGGGCAAGGCCATCCTCTGCTACATATGTATCTGGAGCCATGGATCCCTCCAGGTACACTCCTTGGTTGGTGGTCTAGTCTCTGGGAGAACTGGGTTTGTCACATCAGCCTATGTTGTTCTTCCAATGGGGTTGCAATCCCCTCTGCTCCTCCAGTCCTTCTGTCAACTCTCCCACCAGGTTCCTTCAGCTCTATCTGATGGTAGCTCCAAGCATCCGCATCTGCATCGGTCATTTGCTGGCCAGACCTCCCAAGGAACCGCCATACATGGTTCCTGTCAGGAAACACCTCTTGACCAAGCAACAGTGTTGGATTTGGTGTCTGCTCATCCCAGTTGGGGCTGCTCCCAATTGACCCTTCCTTCAGTCTCTGTTCTAGTTTTTGTCCCTGTTCTTCCTTTCGACAGGAACATTTCTGGGTTAAAAAAACTTTGAGATGGGTGGTTCCAGTTTCCAACCTACATGATTTTTATCATGGTAACTTTATCTAGGAAATACTAAATAAGAAAAACTTTAAGGATCTATTGAATACAGGGTTTGAATGGACACTAGTTTCAGAAGACAAAAATAGCATTGTGAACTAGCAATTGAATCTCAGAGGATAAATAGAATTTTAGGTTAGGAAAATATCACAGTTGATGTCTCCTTGAGCCCATTTTCTGGTAATAGGCCAGTTTCAGAATACAAAATTGGAACAGACACACTCAGCCCTTGTCAGAATCCATGGTAGGTTCTTGGTTCACAGCTTGTGTGTGAGAGCTATGATGATAAAAAGAAAGGCTAACTAGAAGCCATCAGAACTGTTTACACATGAAAAATTAGTAAAATAAAAGCAATATCATTTTCATAATATTGAACACTTTTTATAATTAAAATTACTTTAAAATTCATCCCAGTCAGAATGGCTAGCATCAAGGAAATAATTGACAAGTGCTGTTGAAGGTAAGGGTATCCTTTACTCACTGCTAATGGGTAATGCTAACTAGTGTAGCCATTATGGGAGTATGGGGTTTCTCAAAAGACTAAAATAAAGCTACCAAAGACTCAGCTAAGCCCTTTTTCAGTCTGTGCCCAAAGGACTCAAGTGTAAGAACAGAGATACTTACTTATACATCTTTACAGATACTCTAGCTGCAATAGCTAGAAAATAGAACCAGTCTAGATATTTAACAACAGGTGGATGGATGAAAACCTGCTGCATGTGTATACAATGGAACTTTATTCAACCACAAATAAAATGGAATTATGACAGTTGCAGGGAAACTGATATAATTGGAAGTTATTATATTAAGCAAAATAAGCCAGACTCAGAGACAAATATTGCGTGTATTCTCTCATATGCAAATTTAAGACTTTAATTTTTTTGTATTATGTGTGTATGTGTGTGTGTGTATTTATGTCGTGAGGCGTAGGTTATGTTATTACAAAGGTGAACATCAAAGAGGAGAAAACACTTTATTGGAAGGGGAAGATGAAGGAAAGGGAGAAACTGTAATGGAATACATAGGGCATGAAAGCAGAAACGAGGAGGCCACTGGAGGGAGGAAAGGTACCTACAAGAGGAGGTCAGCTGGGCAGGAGCGGGGAATGGGATGAATGCATAACTGAAAAGGCCACGACAAAAATCCCAATTTGGTATGCTTTCTGAACAAACCTAATAAAAAAAGCAATATTATTTTTGTGCAAGAGGACGAAAAGTCAATCTGACAGGAAATCAGTGTCCTTATACATCAATGAAATTTCTAGAGATCTGGTGGTGTGGCATCCTTTCCAAGGTGAAGAATAAATGATTACATCTTAGTAGTTCTGCAACTAAAAGAAGGGCTCTGAATTTTAAAGGCAATGCATTTATTTTTTTTTTGAGTAGATTCTTCTAATCATAAGTCAAGTGACCTAAGCATGTACTAATTTTTTACCTGGACCCACAACAGGCAAAGGCTCTGCTACATATCATAAGTCAACTGGCTTGATAAAACTGTATGGTCTTTTGAAGACTCAGTTACACTGCCAGGTAAGTATATATAATGTGCATATCCAGGAAGATTCTTCTAGAAGACTGTGTGTACTCTGTGTCAGCATCCACAGTGCAGCATCTCCCATATCTAAGATTTACTCATCCAGGAATCAAGGGGATAGAAGTGAGAACAGCAGCATCCACAATTATCATCCACAATCTACTAGCAAGAATTGTGTTTCTTATTTCCTGTGACTTTATGCTCAAAGGTCTTAGTTGTAAATACAGGAACTTGTTCATCTGAAGAAACAATGATCAAGTTACTGAAGTTAAGACTGTGGCCAGATACTTTGAAAGCTTCATTTCTCTGAATCTATAGGCGGAGAAGAGGCCTATGATGCTGGTGGGGGTGACTGATCCTGACCACCTTAGAATAATTAGAGTGCTACCTCAGAGTAGAGGTCAGGAAGTACATGTTTGTAATAAAGGGAAACCTATAGGGGTTTGAAACACAGATGATTCCTTTGGGTATCTTTTTATTATATATATTTTTTAACTTTTTAAAATTCACTTTACATCCAGATCACACTGCTTCCCTCTTCTGTTCCCAGTCCCACCCTTACAAATCTCTCCCCCAACTGACCTCACATTTTAAGGATCTGTGATTAAGAGCAATGGAAAATTTCAACTCAGTATAACCAAGATTAGTATTAGTCAAAGCCATTCAGAAATGAATATTTAAAAGACCCACAGGGGAAAAGTTCATGTCGCCAAATAAATGTATTTGATATATTAAATGTATTTTTTACTTAAGATATTTTTTCTTTCTATTATTTTAATTGGAAATAGATTTTTTCATACAATATAGTCTTATCCTGGTTTCTTATCCTCACCTCTTTCCAGGTACTTCCTACATGTGCACATCCCACCATCCAACTCTACACTCTCTCATTAGGAAAAAACCACTTAAGTAAATAAATTAAGATAAAATAAAAACAAATCAATCAAAACCAAACAAATATTTAACAACAAACAGAATGGGTTCATTTGCATGCAGTACTACAAGTCAAGAAGCATCTGCACATTAAGCAAACACTGACACAATTCGATTTTGAAATAGACAATTCAACAGTAGTAATATTTGAACATATCAACTCTCCACTTTGAAAAACTACAATGAGAGATAAAAAGCACAAGTTATTTATATTGATCTAGTGACATTTATAGAAGAAAGTCTCCAACAACTTTGTAATAATATTTTATATATAATATTGGTCTTGAATATTTCTCATCTTACCAAGTTATCTGTTTTATGCATTGACCTTCCAAAACTTATGAGTGACTGCAAGTGAGCACCTTTCTATTTGTTAGCAACATGTTTAGAAATGCATTGTGATAACTTTTTGTTTTGATATTCATTTATTATTTTAAGGAATATTGTACCCCAGAAGTTGGCACTGATTATAGTTACAAAGAGTGGCCAAGGTTGACAGACTGTTGTCATGCTTCCAGCTAGAGTTATGAAGAAGGAAAGATTTTTCAAACTCTTGAAAGATAATTATAGTTGATGCACTTAGTATTTCCTTTTTGCTTTTTTTGGCATTAGAAGCAGTATTGGGGCTTACCTGTTAAAAGCACTTGATGTTTTTGCATAGGACCCAAATTCAGTTCCCAACACCAAATGGTGGCTGATAGCCATTTGTAACTCCAGTTCTAGGGGATCCAATGTCTTCCATGGTACATATATGCATTCATGAAAAAAAAAAACACTCATATACATCAATTAAAAAATCTTAAAAGGCAATTTTGTTAATGATAATTTTTAATATATAGTAAAATAGAGAGAATAATGTCAGGGCCCCCATATATTAGCTTGCTCTAGCCATCATCACTTTGTGGTGAGCCTTGCTTTATTGACATTACCTTACCTATTCTTCATTAATTTATCACTAATTTTTTTATTCTAGATATTACATTACGAAATCTCCTTTTTGTAAAATCTTGTAGTCAGGCAGAGGTACATGATGACCCTGCATTGAATTATGAATTGGGAAATTCAGACTCTGATTACTAAGAGATATGGGGGAAATGTGATTTTTTTTTTTGGACTAAGTTTCTTTCTGTCTAGGCTCTCCACAATGACCACACTGTACATTAGAAACTTCTAAGGATCTGTAGGAAATATGGAACCTCTGGGAAAGTGACCTTTCTTTAATAATAATAAAAGAAGAGGACTGGAAAGATGCTCACTGCTCCTTCACTGAATGATTACTGTGTTTCTAATACATGCAAAATAGTAGATAAATATATTTTGTTACTTTAAATATTATAACTTATATTAGATCTGTATTAGTAGCCTAAGTCCTGATTATTAGTAACCTAAAAGTATTGTTTTGCCTAAATCATTCCTTTAAAAACCATGCTTATGTAAGTTTGTGTGTGTTTCTTTTACACATAAGTGCATGTACTTCCATTGAGTTGTCTTTCCAGGCCCCCACACCTCAAACTATATTGTTTTGTTGTTTATTAGTTTGGCTTTTCCTTCTTGGTTCAGACGCATTTTCTTTTGTCTTAGAAATGAAGATTACTTGTAGTGCATAATGCTCAAATGAGAGTACTTTGGTGTAATTATAGCATGGTTTAATAAAAGCAATCACCTTAAATTCATATTGTATATTATCTCTGAAATCTCTAGTCCTCATGTAGAGAGTATCAAATTTGAGGGAAACCAGGAGATAAACCTTGGTGGAAAGAGTGCATATCAGCCAAAAAACAAAACAAAACAAAACAAAAAAAAAAAACCAACCCATATTCTGTTAGATGCAGAATCTTTCTACTCCGGACCTACTGAAGAACAATGTGCATTTTATATTATTGTTTTATTTTTATATTAAAATGTGCTTAGTATTAACATATATTAATTGTAAAAAGAAATGAGTTTCATTGTAGCACTCCATATATAAATAAGATGTTCTTTGCTTTCATATCTCCCCCCAATCCTTCCAAATCTCTTATTAGTCTCCCTTTAGCTTTCATGTTTTTTTCTTCCATCCCTTGATGTCACAAATGAAGAAAAGTGATACTTTCGATAATTGGCTTATTTCACTTGACACGATTGATCTCAGACTATGTATGGACAAATGAGATCTGTCACTAATGAGATTGCTCAGCAGGTAACGGCATTTGCTGTTAATTGTAATAACCCGAGTTTGATCACATGTGACCATCGAAAACTGATTTCTTCAAGTTGTCCTCTGAGTTCTACAGATGTATCATGGCAGGTGAATCCTATACTTCTCCATGAATGAATGAATGAATGAATGAATGAATGAATAAACACCTAAAAAGAGATACACATGATTCATATGCATGTAACATTGCAAATGTTTGAAATAGTTTCAAATGATTTTTAGCTGTTCCTTTGGTACCAAGCTGTTTACTCTCTTGGTGATAGCGAGGGTTGGGGTTAGTGTTCCAACTATAACTTAGGTTGGGAACTCAGCAATGACTGACCTCAGGACTCAAGCTAGGCTATAAAATAAGGACCACAAAACTCACCTTAAAATAATTTGTGCTGGCTTCCTTTTTCCAAAACAAGTCTTTTTTTTTTTTTTTTTTTTAATTCATCTATCAATTAGTCTCAACAGGTGTCTTGATTTAACTTTTCTGCTCACTACTGGTTTCAAATGATTCTATCATGTGATCCTTTTCTTCCTAGTCGTCTATTTAATTAAGATATAATCACATTTCTTTTTGCTTCCATTTCTTCCCTCCTACTACTCCCACGTGTCTCTCATCTCCCTCCCAAAATCATACTCCTTATTTATAAAACTATTGTTCCTACACACACATGTAAGAGTATAATATACAAGTACAAACCTGCTGAGTCAGTTGTTCAATGTTGCCTGCATGTGTGTGTTTCATATTAGTTAACCAGTTAGGAGGCTCATCCCGAAGGTTGACTAATTCTTGCCTCTTAGCTGGTGTTAATTACTTGTAGCTCTTTAGCTAAGATGAGTTGTCAACTGTTGTTGAAATTGTCCAGGTAACCGTTAGGGAGCCATATTTTTGAGATGTAGGTGAAACTTGTTATTTTAAGACACAAAGTCTCACAGCAGACATCTTGGGCCTTTGCCCCTTACAACCTTTCTTCCCCCTTCCATGTTGTTCCCTGAGCCTTAGGTGCAGGAGTTGTGCAGTAGATGCATCAATTAGGATTGAGAACTTTGTGATGATTTGTTCTCTGTATTTTGACTGGTTGTGATTTCCTTCTATAATGGTTTCCTTCTGTTGCAAAAGAAAGTTTAAGGTGAGAGCAGCTCTTATCTGTAGGTATAAGGATAAATATGTAGGGCGCAGTTAGGAAATTATACTTGTTTAAGAAAGTGGCAGTACTAGGTTCTCTTTTTATGTTTATGACTTCTCCATCCATGAATAGCTGTCTAGGTTCCACAGTTAGTAGCAGCATGTTTCCCTCCTGTTAAGTGAGCCTTATCTCCAATTAGACAGCTGTTGGTTACTTCCAAGATAAAAGTGCCACCCTCTCACCACAGTCAAAATGTTGCCATACAATTGTTGTTGCGGTTAATAGGCATCACACCTGGGTAGGATTACAGAATACCCTCTCTCTCATGGAAGCTTGAATATACCTTCTGATACTATTGAGAGTCACTCCTCAAGAATGAGCCTTCCAGATCAGTTTGTGCTCTATTAAGGCACGTCCTGTGTCCAAAGGGCTTCATGTCTTCGGCAATAGGGTATTATCTTCAAATTCTGGGACACAAGCAAGGGTAACAACCATAGTCTATATCATTTGGGGATATCTTGACTACCTCCCTGACCAACAACTTGAGAGGTTTCTCATGAACAGTAGTGGGATTTTTGTTAGTCTGTGTTTGTGGAAGGAGCACTGTCATTCCAAGTGGCATGACTTCTTTAAATTGTGTGTGTATGTGTGTGTGTACTCATACATTTAAATGTATTATATGTAATTTAGGTAAATATAAAATGACTCCTTGTGTCTTTTTCAAGCATCCTTAGTTTTATTTATCCCTCCGTCCTACCCTTTCTCTTCTCTCCCCAGTTAAAGCTCCACCCTACTTTCCAAATCTCCCTACATAACATCTATCATTCCCCATCCTAGAGCTCCATCTGCAACTTCTTGGAACCTTTTAATTTTTCCTTGTTCCTGTGGTCACTCCATGTTATATATTCACATTTATAGATTCAGAGCTAAGAACCACAAATGAGAGGTAGCATGTGACATTTGTCTTCATGAGTCCTTGCGTAGGACTACCTTACTCATATGAATATTTTCTAGTTCTTTACAGCTGAATAGTATTCCATTATTTATATGTATCACATTTTCATTATCAATCCACTGGTTGATGGCCATTTAGGTTGTAAATAGAGCAGCAATTAACATGGCTGGGCAAGTACCTGTGGAGTTAGGATGTCAGATATTTTAAGAATATTCCAAAGGTTGGTAAAGCTGGTTCATATGGCGGATTTATTTTTAGTGTTTTGGGGAATTTTCCGAACTGCTTTCTAGAATGGCTATATCAGTTTGCCATCTCACCAACAATGAATGAGAGTTCCCTCTTCCCTGAAAACCCATCAACAGCACTTGCCTTTACCCTCTTCAATCTCCAGAGAGTTGTGGTTGCATATCCTGTACACAGGTCCATTCTGATAAGCCTCACTCCATCACTCCCTATCTATCTATTTAATCTAATTTCCAGGCCTAGCCTGAGCTGCACATCTTGAAAAGATCAACTCCCAAGAATCCCTAGAAGCTATCTTAATGGTGCCATCCTCAATCTCCAGGTATAGCCACACAGCCTGTATAGCTGGCCTAGACTTAGGCAGCCTAAAATCTTATATCTGATACACAAGCAATGAAAGATTCCCATATGCCCAGTCTCATTGAAAAAGCAATATGAAAGGTCAAGACAGTATGTCTCTCCCCAAATCTACTTACTAGTCCTATAGAAATGTTCTCTAATGAAAACTACTTAGTTGAACCACAGGACATAGAATTCAAAAAAACAATCCTAAACTTCAAGAATGCAAGGAGTTTAAAGAAGACATCAACTAACAGCCAAATGAACTTAAAGAAACACAATACAAACACAGAATTGGATGAACTAATGAAGAAAATCCAGGATTTCTACTCTATTATCTACAAGTCCACTTACTGTGGGTCTAAAGTGACATAGTAAGACCCAGTGTTAGAACAGACACTTCTGGTTAGGGTCTGTGACCGAGCCACATAAGCTCTCCAAATCTGTCTAACATCACCCCTTCCTATGCTGTTCCTACCTCCTCCACCCAAGGAAGGTTACATCTTTACACTTCTCATACATAGCCTAGTTTGTCAGTCAAAGTTTCACACCTAGGGCAGAATGATTGTGTTAAGTAATTTATCTTAGTTTTGTTGTCTGATGCCAAAATAACATACTACAATGGACTGAGTCGGTTATAAAGAAAAGAGATTTAGTTCGGTGCATACCTTTTTTTTTGATATTAAAGTGGTTTCAACTTTTTTTGTTTTGGACTTTTTTTTTTTTATTGGATATTTTATTTACATTTCAGATGTTATCCCCTTTCCCATTTCTCCCCCACCCAGAAACCCCCTATCCCACCCCCTCCTCCTGTTTCTATGAGGATGTGTCCCCACCCACCCACACCACCACTCCCACCTTCCTGCCCTCGAATTCCCCCACACTGGGGCATCAAGCCTTTTGGGACCAAGGACTTCCTCTCCCACTTATGCCCGACAAGGCCATCCTCCCCTACATATAACC
>JAJTUV010005121.1:0-11333 GCA_021653895.1 Mastomys natalensis
CAGGTAAGGGGGAAAACGCCCGGGGAAAACTTATTTTTAGGTTAGTTTTGGGGGAAAACCTCAAATTTTTAAGGGGGATATTGTTTTTGAAATTTCCCAAAAAATATAAAATTTTTTTTTTAAATTTTTAAACATTAGGTTTCATTTCCTACTCCCCCCAGGGGATGGAGGATGGTCTGGGACCCCGCCTTTTGGGAAAAGCGTGGAAGTTGGGGGAAACCACCCCCCATGCTGGTGTTCGGGGGTGGCAGGGGGGGGGTCCTACCGCCCCCCGAGAGGGCCTGAGTGAGCAGCAGCTGTGGTACACTGCCTCCGCTGGCCCCCCGGCCTAGGCTAAAAGGGGACCCGGCACCCCCGATTAACAAAACCCCAAATTAAAAACTGTTTTTTAAAAAATCTTTCCCCAAAAAAAATTTAATTTTTGTGAATTTAAAAACCCCCCTTTCTTAATTTTATGGTATCTATTGAATTTTTCCCGATTAAATATGTTTTATTCCCCGTCAAACTTTTTTTTTCACATTTAAAAACCCAAAAATGTGTCTTTAAAATTTAACTGAGGCTTTTGGAGAGCCTTTTCGGGTAAAATCTTTCTCCCTAGTGCCAGTGTTTTTCGGTTAGCTCCGGGGAAAAGGGGGTTTTTTTTCAGTTTTTTGGTTCCTGTATAAAATTTTCCCCCAGGCCTAGCTTACCAACACCTTTTGGGGGCAGTTCTTCCCCCGTCAACCCTTCCTATACCCCCCTTGTACTCGGACCGTTTTTTTGGAAAACCCCCAATTTACTCCAGATCTTGTACAAAAAAGCATCTTCATTTTTTAATTGAGCCTTGGAACATCCATTCACTGAAGCCAAGACACAGAAAAGGGGAAAACACCCCTTCCTATAGCTATCCCTTTTGTTTCCTTTGAATATCCATTTTTTTTTCACCAAGGCTTTTTTTTTGGGGCCCTTTTTAGGTTTGGGGGTTTTAAATTTAAACCCGGACTGCCCAAATTTCAGTGTGAAATTTTTTCCCCGTTTTTAACGTATCTGATAAGGTATTTCAAATCAAAAGGGGTTTAAAAGTCCTGGAAATTAGGAAAAAATGTCCATGTTAGGACAGCAAAAGACCTAAGCCCCCCCCCCCCCGGTCAAAAGGCCCCCCAACACTTATCAAAAAAAAAAAGAGACTAATTCACTTACATTTTCTATTTTAGGAAATTTTTTAATGGGACTAATTTTGTTTCTTCCCCCTTTTTTTATCTCCATTTTCTGCTAACTGTTTTGATGTTTTAAGTGTTTTCAACCCATGGGGGTTTTTTTACATAAAAAACCCCAAAAAGGCAAAAGGGCAAAACTTTCATTTTTTTTGGGGGATTTTTCCCCTGACGCCAGCCAGTAAAATAAAGACATTTTTTTTTTTGGCTTAAAAAGGGTACTGTGAGTGTTTTCTGGTGGATTTTTCTAAAAAAATAATACCTAGAGCATAGACTATATAACGTTTTTGGGGGGGTATACCTAGCATGCTGTGGGGTTTTTTAAATACAGGGCCCGGGGTTTTTTTGCTAGGTAGAAATTATGTAAAAAAATAAAAAATAATGTGACTTCAAAAATTTATGCAATGATTACCAGGGGTTTTTTTTAGTTAAAATCCCAAACAAAAAAAATCATCTTGAAAAACCCAAAAGTTTCCCCCGCTGATGGGATACTTAGTATAAAGATAATAAAATAAAATGGTGGGTACGTTTTCTGGACTTTGGGGGAATTTAAAAGAAATTTTTAATTTGGGGATTTTGGGGGTTATCAGGGGAAAATTTGTCTCAATTTTAACTTTTCACCCCAATTTTAAAAAGGGGGGGTGCTTTTTGGGGTTTTTTTAAACTCAAAACCAAAATGTCACAGCCAAATTTGGGGAATCCTTTTGATTGAAGTACTTCCCCCCCTTTATCTTAGACATAAATTTTCCCCCTTTCACATGACTTTTCTGAAAACCCCATTTTAAGTAGGTCACTGAAAATCCCCTTCCTTTTCTCATGATCCAACAGTGTTTTTCTGCTTGAAAAGGGAAACCAAAAAACCCCAATTTGCTGTGCCCCAAACCCCAAACCAATGTAGACGAACGGGGGGAATGGGGGGCATTGAAGAATTCCCCGGGAAAAAATTGGTTTGTAGAGCTAAAGTCTTATTAGGGGAAATTTCCTTCCCCTTTTTTTTTTCTTCGTTTTCCCAGGGCCCCCCAAAAACCCCCCACTTTTGGCAAAAAAACTGCTGAAAAAAGCGGGGATTAAAAAAAAGGTTAGTACTACCTTGGGGTCTTTTTTTTCCCCTTCCCAAAGGGGGCCCCCTTTCGGCCGGGAAAAAGGTTTGGGGGTTTGTTAACTTTTAAAACCAAGATACAAAAAAGGAAAAAAAAAAGAATGAAAGGGGGAAAAAAAAGAAGGGGGAAAATTTTTAAAGGGACACAAAAGAGAAATTTTTCACATCCAACATTCAAGTACCCCTTTTTAAAGGGGAAGGCCATAGATATTTAGCTCATTACAGTTTGGAAATAAGGAGCGAAGATATCCCCCCCGTCAATAACACTTTTCGGGGAAAGGGCAATTATGAAAGTAAAGGTTAATATATTATTTACATTCTAAATTTCCATCGGGGTTTTAAAATCCCGGGGACAAGAAAAAGGGGCCCATTTAACCCCCCAAACATCATGACTTATTTCCCAAAAAAATACTTTTAGCTAGGGAAACCCGGGGCCTTTTTTTATCTACCATGGTTTACAGGATTAAAAGGGTTTTAGGGCTTTACGGAATTGCTTCATTCATATAACAGGAAAGAGTTTAGCGGGGTTTTATAATTTAAAAATCTTTTTTGTCAAAAGCCCCTTTTTTTCCCCCAAATTTCCCAAACCCCCAAATTTTGTTCATACCGGGGCCCCCAGATTAAGGTAAAGCTATGCCCCCGGGGAAAGGGGCCCCTTAAAATTTTTTTAAACATATAATTTTTAATATATATATTTACATGCAAATTTACTTATGTAAGGGGAAGTTTTTGGTCAATCTGCCTGTCAGAAAACTTACGGAAAAATTTTTTTTCTACCATATTTTAAAGGGGAAATCAAGTCATCAATTTTACAGAAAAAGGGGCCTTTTCCCCATTGAAAAATTTTTTTTCCCCGTTTCCCTTTTAAAAAACCCTTGTCAGAAGGTACCGGGGAATTTTTTCCAGATCAATCTTTCCCCCAGGAAAAGAAAATTTTTAAAAACCCCCTACCAAGGTTTTTTATAAGCAATTTGAATTAACACTACCCCTTTTGAACTTAAAAATTTCATTGACGTTTTATATTTCCCCCAAAGGCCCAAGGGGGAAAAAAATTACTTTTAATTTCTGTCCCCGAAAATAAAAATCCCCGGGAAAACCGGGGGGAAAACAAGAACACTCACCCTTTCCCCCTTTCCCCCAGGGGGTGTTTTTCTGTATAGAGGCTACAAGTCCCCAAAAAAACCCCTTCCCCTTTTTCACATAAAAAGAATAAGCACGTACCCTAAGATGCGCAGACCCCCAAAAATTTTTAAAAGGGCCATAAAATTTTACACCCGATTTCATCCCCACATCAAAAAATTTTTTGAAGTCCCCGGGGCCCTTTGGGGGGAAAGATTATCGATGATCCCGAAAAAACCCCTTCAAAGATTGCAAAATGCTCTTTCCCCGGGGGTGGTGGGTGTCTATAAAGGAACCAGTAAAAAAATCATTTGGGGGGCCCGACCTCACCGCTTTTTTTTCCCAAATCAAAATTTTTAAAAACAAAGGTCATATTCTAGGGAAGGCCTGGCAAACCTTTTTAGTCTTATCTCAAACGTGGTTTTTTCTTTATATTTTTTCAAAATCAGGGTGACACTGCAGTTTTTTAACAGTCCACTGAAATTCAAATTTTAAATTTCCCTTTTTTTTTATGGGTATTGGGATGGGTTTAAAATTTTTGGCCAAAAGGGGTAGATTTACTTTTTTTTGCATAATAGGGACTAAAAAGAAAAATGGGAGCAAGAAAATTCATGGGGAAAAAAGAAGCAGTCACAGTATTTCCCCTATCCAAAACTTATGCTGGAGTCCATGCCCCCCGCTTAAAAAGAAAGCATGCCACAAGTGTCAGTTACAAAGGGGAATACCTTTTTGTTTTTTAAAACTGAATGGTGGTACCAAGAGAAGCTAATAACATCCCAAAAGGAAAGAGCTCTTGGGGACTGTAGATGGGGGAAAAAAGAGACCCCCTTTATAGTGGGACCCTTTTAAAATTGAAGAACTTACTGTTTTATTTGTGCCGGGAAAAAATTTTAAAAAATGTCTGGCAGGAAGAAAACCCCCGAGTCAGTGAGTGAAATCTTTTCCCCCAAAAACTTCCTTCCCCCCCCCCCCCGAGAAACCTTTTTTTTCAGTTGAAAAATATATATTTTTAAGTGTCAATGAACGCCCAGCAAGGGGCGCAAAGGCCCTAGAGTTTTCATACAACCATAGTTTTTTTGGGGAAAAAACTACAAGAAAACAAGCAAGCAAAAATTTTTAGGGAAAATAAGCCTCAGGGGGAAAAATCCCCCTTTGGGGCTCTGCCTCTTGGGAACGTCATCATGACTGTGCCAACGGTGGGCACAAATTTCCCGGATTCTAATGCTGTTTTTTCTGTTCCCTTTCCACCTCCCCCCAACCCCAAGCATGTGAAACATGACAGGTGGGACCCCAAAAAACGCTAATAACCTGTTTTACTTCTGTAATAAAGCACAGCTTAGGGCAGTTTTTTATTTACTAATGCCCGAGTAATTCAAATCCCCAAGTCATTCCCCCAACATACCCTTTTTGAAAATTTTTTTTTTGGGGAATGCATCTTTATAACATACTTCTTTTATTTTTCGTGGCCTTATTTTTGTAGTTGTATTGGGATTAGAACTGCTTTGTTTACTGTCCTATAAGGGAAGGAAGGTGCGGCTGTAGCTAGACCTGCCCCCAAAATGCCCTGACCCCAAATCAGAATTTCCCAAACCCGGTTTTTCTCTGTTTTCCCCCTTTTAATTTTGTGTTTTTGTTCTAAATGTAGCCATAGCAAACAAAGCATCTGCAGGCCAAGGGGAAAAAAATGAGGCAATTTTTTCTACCCGCAATGTCAGAAAGAGCCCCCCTTTTTTTTCCCGGCCCCAAAAAATCCAATTAGTCCTAAAAAAGAATAGTCTTTTTAAAAAAAAAAGTTGTGAGTTTGATTTTTTTTCAGCCCAGAGTCAGTAAAAAAATAACTGCTTTAGATACCCACAGGGGGATCAAAAAGATCTTTAAAAATTTGCTCCCATTTCCCGAGAGGTCTCCCCCTGCCCACCGGGGCATCAACCCTGCAGTGAGGCTCTCTTTCCCCACGAGGCCAGACAAACCCCCAGTTGGGGAATGAATTTTTCAACCCGGGGAAAACCCTTTGGGGCTCCCTGTTCCGTTTTTGGGGAACCCTGTTGCATGAAATTTTTAAAACCCAATTCCCTTAGCTAAGTGCCAGCAATGGCAGTCTCACCTAACCCCCCTGGTAGCTCTAACAGCCATCGGGGCCCGGTTTCTAGGGGGTTTAAAGCCCAAAAACCCTTGTTTTCTTACCCCCCTAGCCCCATAAAAAGGAAAACACTAAGACTTTATACCTCAATTTTTTCTAATCTTACCCCCAATAGCCCATGCAAAAAACAAAACCATTTTAATTTAAATTGCATGCCTTGAAGTGCAATATACCACACACACTCTATTTTCCCACAAAAAACTTTTGGGACCTACACCCTCCAGGCCTGTGGATCGCCCCAAATTCCACCCTTCTTCCCTTACTTTTTCCCCATCCTTCATTTTTTCTTCTTCTTCCCCTCCTTCTCTAAAATTTCCCGCCCTGGCTTTCCTTTCAACGCCTTTCACAGGGGCTGCCTTTATTTTTTTTAAATTGGGGACAGTTTCCCTGGAATCACCTAAACATGCCGCTCCCTGTAGGGTAGATTGCATCAAAAAACAGCAACACCGGAACCCCAAAACCCACATGGGGAAAGAGCTGCACTTTACTATACCGGGAACTCCAGTCCAGCCACTGGACTTTTAAAATTTGGGGTCGTCTTACAGCCCGCAATGGGCCCCCATTGATTGACTCCGTTTTTCTTCCTGTGGAGTTCCTATCCTCTTTGGAACTCCATCCTTCCCCCCTCTTCCATAAGTCCCTAAGCTCTGACCAAAGCTTTTGGTTGGGTCTTGCATTTGCTTCAATCAGCTCTGGATGGAGCCTCTCATGAGTTCCTCTGTCTGCAAGCATAACAGAGTATAATCAATAAATGTTAAGAATGGGACTTGCCCCTGGGATGAATCCAAGTTGGGACAGTTACCCGGTTTGCCATTCCCCAGCATCTACTCCATCTTTTGAATCTGCATTCTTTTTTGACAAGACAAATTTAGGGTCAAAATTTTGTGGGTGGATTGATGCCCTTTTGCCTTCTACTAGGGGTCCTGCCTGGCTACAGGAGGTGGCCTCTTCAGGTTCCAATCCACATTTAGGCATCTCACTGAGGTCACCCTCATGGACTCTTGGGAGCCATTTCTTCCCAGGTCTCTGAGACTTCCTAGAGATTCCCTACCTAACCCACCTCTGGCAGCTGCAAATTTCCATTCATTTCTCCTGGCCCTCTGGTCCTCTCTCCTGTCTCTTCCCAACCCCTGATCTGACTTATTCATTCTCCCCCTCTCCCATCTCCCCTCTCCTACCCAGTTCCCTTCTTCCTCTGCTTCTATGACTATTTTACTGCTCCTTCTAAGTGAAATTCTAGCATCCTTGGTTGAGCCTTCCTTGTTTTTTAGATTCTTGAGGGCTGTGGGGTGTATCATGGATACTTTATGGCTCATATCCACTTATCAGTGAGTACACACCATGTATGTATGTCCCTTTTGGGGTCTGGTTTTCTTCACTCAGGATGATATTTTTCTAGTTCCATCCATTTACCTGCAAAATTCATGATGTCCTTATTTTTATAGCTGAATAGTTCTATTATGTAAATTAACCACATTTTCTGCATCCTTTTTCAGTTAAGGGGCATCTGGGTTATTTCCAATTTCTGGCTATTATGAAGTAAAGCTGCTATAAACATAGTGGAACACATTTCCTTGTAGTATGGTGGAGCATCTTTTGGGTTTATGCTGAGGAGCAATATAGGTGAGTCTCAGGTAGAACTATTTCTAATTTTCTTGGAAACTGCCAGATTAATTTCCAGAGTGGTTGTATAATTTTGTAATCCCCCAGTAATGGAGGATTTTCTCTTTCTCCACATCCTCATAGCATTGCTGTCACTTGAGTTTTGATCTTGGTCATTCTCATTGGTATAAGGTGGAATCTCAGGGTCATTTTGATTTGCATTTCCCTGATAAGTAAGGGCGTTAAAACATTTCTTTAAGTACTTCCGGCCATTTGAGATTTCTCTGTTGATAGTTTCTGTTCAGCTCTGTATTTCCATTTTTAAAACTGGATTATTTGGCTTGTTGAAGTCTAACTTCTTGAATTCTTTGTGCATTTTTGGATATTAGACCTCTGTCAATGTAGGGTTGAATGAAGCCTTTTTCCCCAATAGGTATGCTGCCATTTTGTCCTACTGAAGTGTTCTTTGCCTTACAGATGCTTTGCAATTTTATGAAATCCCAGTTGCCAATGTTGATCTTAAGCCATGAGCCACTGGTGCTCTGTTAGTAAATTGTGTCTACTTTCTCTTCTATTAGACTTAGTGTAACTGGTTTGATGTTGAGATCCTTGATTCACTTGGACTCTAGCTTTGTGCAGAGTGATAAATATGGATCTGTTTACATTCTTCTACATACATACATCCAGTTATACCAGCACCATTAGTTGAAAATACTCTCCCTTTTCCATTGTTTGGTTTTGACTTTTTTGTCAAAAATCAAGCATCCATAAATGTGTGGGTTTATTTCTGGGTCTTTGATTCAATTCCATTAATCAACCTGTCTGTTTCTATACCAATTCCATCCAGGAATTTTTTTAAATCACTATAGCCCTGTAGTACAGCATGAGAACAGGGATGGTGATCCATCTAGAAGTTCTTTTATTAAGACTTTTTTTTTTGCTATCCTGGGTTTTTTGTTTTTCCATATGAAGTTGGGAATTGCTCTTTGGATGTCTGCTAAGAACTGTGTTGGAATTTTGATGAGAATTACATTGAATCTGTAGGTTACTTTTGATAAGATGGGGATTTTCATTATGTTAACCCTACCAATTCATGAGCATGGGAGATGTTTACATCTTCTGATATCTTCTCAATTTCTTTCTTCGGGGACTTGAAGTTCTTGTCATAGAGGTCTTTTACTTGCATGGTTCGAGTTATACCAAGATATTTTATGTTACTTGTGGCTATTATGAAGGGTGTTGTTTCTCTAATTTCTTTCTCAGCCAATTTATCACTTGTGTAAAGGGAGGCTACTGATTTCTTTGAGTTAATTTTGTATCCAGCCACTTTGCTGAAGTTGTTTCTCATCTGTAGGAGTTCTCTGGTAAAATTTTGGTGTTTGCTTATATATACTACCATATTATTCATGAATAGTGATATCTTGACTTCTTCCTTTCCAATTTGGAACCCCTTGATCTCCTTTCATTGTCATATTGATCTAGCTAGAACTTCAATTACTGTATTGAATAGATAGGCAGTGCATGTGGAGCTTTGCCTTGTCCCTGATTTTGTTGAGATTGCTTTCAATTTCTCTAAATTTAATTTGTTATTGACTATTAGCTTATTCTATATTGGTTTCATTATGTTTAGTTATGAGCCTCATATTCCTGCTATCTCCAAGACTTTTAACATGAAAGCGTATTGGATTTTGTCAAAGGTTTTCTTCAGCATCAAATGAGATAATCATATGATTTTTTTCAATGTTTATATAGTGAATTACATTGATGAATGTTCATATATTGAACCATGCCTACATCTCTGGGATGAAGCCTTGAAATTCTGTTCTTTTCACAAGACTGGGAAAATTCTAGCATGTCAACATATGTAAATGTAGGTTACTACTGAGTGCAACTTTAACTCTACTAATCACATCGTTATGTTTCTATTATGGTGGTCCTCACTTTGGAGCATCTTGTAGATTCTATGTTTCTGAACCTGGATACAAACTAAACAGGTTCCTGTAACTGAGGGATTCACACAGTGAGATCAAATGTAAGCCAAGCAACTGTTTAAACTGAAGACCAACTAAGGGAGGATCAATTTTTCAGGTCACT
Organism: Mastomys natalensis; assembly: GCA_021653895.1. NCBI lineage: Eukaryota > Metazoa > Chordata > Mammalia > Rodentia > Muridae > Mastomys > Mastomys natalensis. The sequence goes on from JAJTUV010005121.1 coordinate 9,248, forward strand.
CATGTAATTTTTGGCAGCAGCAGAGCTTCTCTAGCTGTTGGTTTAAAAAAAATTTCAGTGATCATTAGAATGCACTAAACTGATATACAAAGAAAGCACCCCAACACTTATAAGCCCACTGACGAGGGAGGCATGACAAACAATTATAAAATAGATGGCTCAAATGACAAAATTATTTTCTTTCACTGGTCTAGGCCAGAAATCTGAAGTGAAGATGCCAGTGAGGCCAGTCTGTGAAGGCTCTAGAGTAGAATTATGCACTTGTCCTCATCTGGGTTTTCATAGCAATGGGTGCTTTGTCTTGTAGCAATGTACTTCTCTCCCATTTCCTGTGTTGGTTAGTTTTTGTCAACTTGACACAAACTGCAAACCCAGAAGAGGAGTCTCAATTGAGGAATTTACCCCAATAAAGTGACCTGTGAGTGTAGGTCTGTGAAGCATTTTATTGATAGATTGATGTGGAAGGGCTCAGCCCGCTATAGAGAGTACCACTTTTAAGCAGGTCGTCCTAGGTTGTATAATAAAGGAAGTATCATTTCTCCATGGTCACTACTTCAGTCCTGTCTCCAGATTGCTTCTCTGGCTTCCCTTAATGATGCACTGTGGTGAAGATGTGTACACCCAGTAAACCTTTTCCTTCACACATGCATTTGGTCAGTGTTTTACTACAGTAACTTCTCAAGTAGTTAAAAGATGACAACTTCTACTTCACACTCTTTCTTCCAAGTGTTTTTTTTTCCATTGGTCTGCAATAATAGCAACCCTATTGTGTTACTTTTCTTGGAAAATAGAACCAATAGTTCAGAGAAGGAATTTTACCAAAGATTAGTTTAATGAACCAGGCTATTGGAGTCACTAACTGAAGTGTGGGTGACTCAATGGCAGGTGCATCACTGGGAATCTCAACCCTGCATGTACGATGGATGACTCATGAAAGCAGTAGCCCAGATATCTTGGTACATTGCTCTTCTACCAATTGCTACTGCTTATATGACCATAGAGAAGAACCTTGCAAATGTGCTAACTTTCTGAGTCTGGGAGTTGTACAAGCTTCTCTCCTTTCCCTCTAAGAAATGTTCCAATTAAGAGGACATCACCACACAGCTTCCACCTTCCTCTGTTTCCTCTTCTATGATGTTACTTAAGCGGTAGGGGAGTAACATGAATATCTAATTACATCTAATTTCCATGTATGGCTGACTATTGGACATCCACTATTAGACATCAAAAATTAATTATTTTCTGGAGCCATTTATAAGCCTTTACAGTAACAATCCCCCATTATGACACAAACAAAGAAACAAAGTTTCCTTCCATGACTGAAACTGACATTAGCAATATTCTATATAGATATAAACATAAAATTTTTAGAAAGCAATTTAAGTAGCACATCACTCTCATTTTATGAAACAATAGTAGTTACTCCATCACAGGGATCATGACCTCCATAGATACATGTGTTTGTTTGTGTGGTGGTGTGTGTGTTATGTGTAATTCATGCATGTATGTAGATGCTATAAAACATGTGAATAGACTAGAGGACAACTTTTAGGACTTGGTTCTCCTCCTTCCACCATATGTTGTTTTAGGAATCAAACTCAGATAATAAGAATTGGCATTAATCACCCTTATCCATTGATCTATCTTCCTGGCCACCCGCACTTAATTTTTTCAAAACAGAAGGTGGCCATTATTAACTCCAGGATACCTTCCTAACAGATTTCTTTCTTGCTCTCTCCTGAAAACTATCCCATCTTGTCTGGTGGACTGGTTATGAAATACTACCCCTCTTATACCAGTTTCCTCCAATAATACCTATCCTTTCTCTATTGCCCCTCATCCTTGACATTCACGGGAGACTCAGCCAACAATAATCAAGTGTCTCTAATGGTTCTTATGAGGGCATCTATCAGAGGCTGAACCCTTTGTATTGTCTCAGATCGTGCAACCTTTGTCTCAAGAAGAAAATCGATTAATGCCTAGTTTTTCTTCATGCAAAGATGATCCACACACATGTCCAATACTCACAAGGCAGCCTGTAGAGGCTCATTTCCCACATCTGATTCTCAACAGTATAATTTCCAAT
>JAJTUV010005124.1:0-11776 GCA_021653895.1 Mastomys natalensis
AAAGGAAATAGATGTCACAGAGGATAAGAGAATGGTTTTCAAGAGCATAAAGCTCACAGTATCTGGATTTTGGAGAACAGAAGAGGACTGAGGGGTGAAGCAAGTCAGGTCCAGACAAAACATTTTATTTTTATGTAATGTTGTTGTTAGTATTCTGTCTAAACTCCACCTCCACAGTTACCTGACAATAGCCAGGTATGCTCCTCCCCACAGTTACCTGGCAACAGCCAGGTAGGCCTGCCCACTATAAAAAGGACTGCTTGCCCCCTCCTCTCTCTCTTGCTGTCTTGCTCTCTTGCTGTCTTGCTCTCTTGCCTCTAGCTTCCCTCTGTCCCCCTTCCCTTCCCCCTCTTTCCACTTGGTCATGGCTGGCCTCCATTTCTCTCTCTCTCTCTCTCTGCCTCTACTACCTTCCTGGCTCCCCTCCCCATGCCCTGAATAAACTCTATTCTATGCTATACTGTTGTGTGGCTGGTCCCTCAGGGGGAAGAGATGCCTCGGCATGGGCCCACTGAGACATCTCCTTCCATCATTTCAGTTGTGACTTTCGGAACAGTCTTTTTCTTTTTCAGAACTATTATAGAGAAACAAAATTAACTCAAGGGTTGTGTTTCTTTGTTAATGCCTATTATTGTATTCAAGGAGGCACAGTAAAGAAACCACTGAAATGACTACTCCATGGCATGGTTAAGGGGACCGTATCTAGAAGGTATCTGGAGGTATGTGATAGAATCCAGAGCTGAGAGAAAGAGAAACAGACATGGCCAGGGCTATCTATAAGACAAGGGAGAATAGAATAACACATAGCTAGAGAGCAAGAGGAGAGGGAGAGGGACTGAGGGAGCCTGGAGGTCTTCATGGGCTTTGATATGCAGCCACAGGATATGTCAATGGAGTCATATGTCCCTTCTGTCAGAGATGGGAACCAGTTCCTGAGAAATGCTGGCTTTTATCTAACCTCCAGTAATTCTCCTATAGTCCTGGTTGAGCTGGGCCTAGACTCAATTTTGGACCCAGTCCAAATAAGTAGGCCTGCCCTTTTGTGGGTGCAAATGACATACCTGTTGGACATGATATCTGTATTATTATTTTTCTGTTTTTATTGCATGAAGTAAATACATGCAATAGCTGTATAATGATAAATAAATGAGGTAGCTGAAAATAATTATATGACTATTTCAGCAATAGTCGTAATAATCATAATAATGAAGACCTCTAGGGTATAATTAAGGAAACATACTTTTATTACAATCTATTAATTGGAGTTATGGAAAAATGGAAAGAAGTATATTAGTTCCCCTGTCATATCGTTCTAAGGATTTGGATCTTATTCTAACAGCGGTGTTTGGGAATCATAGAGGGATTTTTAGTAGGGAAGTCCAAAAATCAGATTTATATTTCAGAACGGTTACTCTGACAGCAGGTTGAATAAAGATAGGCATGGGGATCAGGGCCTTTGGAACTATCATTCCAGGCCATCATGGGCTATACAGAGGGACCTGCCTCAGGAAAAGAAACAGATTGATGAAAAACTTTTGGAAGCTGCAGAATGGCTTAGTGAATAAAGTTTGCAGTCCTTGGGCAAGCATGAGGACCCGAATTTGGACCACCGCATCCACATAAAAGTTAGACGTGGTGGTAGACAACACCTATAATCTCAACACTGAAGGAACAGAGACAAGTAGATCTCTAGGGTTCACCACTCTGTCAACCTAGCTGAATCAATGAGCCCCAGGTTCCAGGGAGACACTCTACCTGAAAGAATAAGGAGGATGGTGTCTGAGGAGAAAATACCTGAAAATGCCCTCTGACTTCCACATGCGTGCATACATACCTGCACATACACAAATACAGTGGGAAAATAGCTAGGAAGACACCTGACATTGGCCTCTGGCCACCACACGCCTGCCTTTCATGTGTGTACACAGTGCACACACAATCAATACACCCTTCAAAATATTATTATTTTTAGTAGTTAAAGGTGTTTAGTGGGGGGAAGGTGTGAGGAAACACATATAGCAGACAGAAAAAGAACCTCAAGAAGCCAAATACACACACACACAAATACACACACACATAAACACTCTCACACAGACACACACACAGACACACACACACATACATATCCCTTTAAAATATTATTGTTGGTGTCTTTTTGGGATTTCTTTTTTGTAGCCGCCTGCAGCCAGGGATCAACTGGGTTCACCTGAAAGGGGGGCTTGGAATGAAAGAGGGGAGGAGGGTGAGAAGAGAAGAAGCCAAGACAAAGTTTTCTGATCAAGGCTCAAAGCTTTAATGTTCAGCACTCAATTTAAAGGGAAAGGCCCACCCAAACCCTTTGTTTTAGCTGGAGATGGGTGGGGGAATCCGTTCTTGGTCATGTCCGGAGATATCTCAAGACAAGCCCAGGGGCAGCTCTTTTTCTAAGTTTCTTGTAGCCAAGGTGGGTAACTCCACCTACACCCTATCCCTTGGTCTGTTGTAGTAAACAAGGTCTTTCAGGCCTGCTCAAGGCTGGGGGAAGGGCACACTTTTTTCAAAAATAAATGAGTGTTTTGTTCACGAGTATGCCTGTCTATACACCATGTATGTGCCAGATGCCTTCAGAAATCAGGGTGTAACTCTGGAATTAGTGTTATGGATGGTTGTGAGCTGCTAAGTGGGTGCTAAGAATCTAATCCCAGTCCTCTGTAAAAATAATTAGTCATCTTAACTGCTGAGAAGCCCCTCTTGCCTGTGTCCTTTTGGTTTTGGTTTGGTTTGGTTTGGTTTGGTTTTGTGACAGTATCTCACTGTGTGGTCCCAGTTGGCCTAGAACTTGAGATTGGCTTGTCTCTGCTTAGTTAATAATTAGTATCATATAATATCATTTTACAGTGTAACTATTTCTATGTGAGAAGTATCTATCATGCCATTGTTTTGGGGAGGTATTATAATAATAATAGTTTTAATAGTGTATATAGGAATGATCTAGGGAAGTAAAAAGACTCCAACTTAAAGCATTTCTGTGGGTATGAACCATCTCATCAGCTAGAACACCTGCCATTTGTTTGTTTCTTTGTTGAGCTAGAGTCTCAACTATGTAACCCTGGTAAGCCTGGAACTCCTTTGTATACCAGGCTGACCCAGAACTCACAGAAACCTGCTTGTCTCTCTGCCTTGAGTGCTGGGATTTGATGTCGCATCCCTGCATGCCCGGGTTGTGGGGATCAAATTCAGAGTTTTCGTTAACAGCAGCTGTGAGCTGGCACTTGTAGCTGTGAGCTGGCCTTTACTACTATTGTAGGTGCTGGGGACCAAGTTCAGGTCCGTTATAAAAGCAGAATATACTCTTTACCTATGAGCCATCTTTCTAACGCCTATTGACCTCTTTAAAAAAAAAACCAACTGTTGTTTAAATTCTGAGGTAAATGTGATGGCTCCCTTGTTGCCAAGAATAACAGGCTGACTTTGATCTGGGGACACATGTGGTAGGAAGAGTAAACCAGTTCCTATAATTCTCACAAGTTGTTCTCCAACTTCCACAGGTACTTTCCCACATGAACACATATATACATACTCATGCACATAATAATGCAACAATGAACATCTAGTTTGGGAGGCTTTTAAATTAACTTTTAAGTTACAAAGTCATGAGTTTATGATGGCATTTTCATACATATGTGTAACTCTACATTTTGTTTCATTTGTGCCTTTCCTCACTGTTCTTGATATTAATACTGTATGGCCTGCTAGATACCCTAAAACGCAAAGACTATACACAGCAAAACGTTGGCCCTCCCCAAAGATTTATTCACATATTTATTAACTTAGATGTAACAACACTTTATCTTATTTTACTTTTTTTTTTAGGGTTTGTGAAACAGGACCTCCTGACAATCAACCCCTTAGTGATAATGAACAAAAGGACTGTGAATATTTTGTTGACAGCCTTTTTGAGGAAGCAGAGAAGGCTGGCGCCAAATGCTTTTCCCCCAGTGAACAGAAGAGACAGGTAACTATCTGTTACTTATTGGCCTCTAGGAGGATCCCTGAAGTCAAAACTACTTTTGTAATAGGAAAGCTGTTTGTGCCATTTTCATTATGTTAAATTTGCACAGGATCTAGAAAGGCAATGGTAGGTAAAGCTGTTGGCATCTGAGCAGGAATCAAGCAGCCACAACAAACTGACTTCAGATTGTTGTATTGCTTACTTGAATTTACAAACCAAGTAAATGTTACTTTCAGTTAATATCTATGATGGAAGGATGTAGCTCAGCTGGTAAAATGCTTACATAGTGAACAAAGCTTTGAGTTCAGTCAATGCCAACACAGCCTAAATTGGGCAAGGTGATCTGCATCTGTGGTTCCCACACTTGGAGTTGGAGAGTCAGGAGGACTGGCAGTGACAAGCTATCCTCAGCTATGTAGTAAGTGCAAGGCTAGAATACTCAGGATGGAAGGAAGCTGGGGAGATGGCTGCTAGAGAGTGGTGGCCATGCAAACCTAAAGCCACAAGACTCATGTCCAGGGCTGGAGAGGCAGAGACACAACAGCATCCTTTTGGGTTGATGGCCAGTTGTCTAGCTGAATTGCTGAACTCCAGGTTCAGTAAGAGATCCTGTCTCAAAAAAGAAGAGTGGAGAGTGGTGAGAGATGGCTCACTGAGTAAGAGCACCTGCCACCAGGCCCGCCAATCTGAAACCCACGTGGTAGGAGAGCACTGACTCCCATAGTTGCTCTCTGACCTATGTACATCCATACGCTGTTTTGTTCTCTTTTAGATTTACTTTATGTGTCTGGGAGTTTTGTATGAATGTGTACATGTGTGTCTGCTGCTCACAGAGAATCAGTTATCCAGGGACTACAGCTATGGATGTTTGGGGACCACCATGCAGGTTCCAGGAACCGAACCAGGGCCTTTCTAAAATCAACAAGTGCTCCTCACTGCTGAGCCAATTATACAGCCTGAATTTTTTTCAACGTTAAAAAAAAAAAAAAAGATAGCAACTGAAGAAGACACTGACATCAACTTCTGGCCTCCACACGCACACATGTAATATGCACTCATTAGACTTGGCAGGTGTTTCACAGCATAATTAAGTGAGCCTGGTATTGCAAAGGAAATAACACGGTATTTGTTACAAATGCAAACATTTTACTTAGTCAACTTTTAACAAAATAAGAATTTGAGGAAATTTCTATCATGCACTTGACAGCTTTTCTAACTTACAGTATTTCCCCATGAGGTTAGTGTTATTTTAATAAATATAATATGTATTATATAAGGACATACATCAGCATTTACATTTGCATGGTTTAGGGGACCACTGTTTTCCAAATGACTAATTTATATGTTACTATAAAGCCATGCATGAGCTTGGTGTGGTGGCACAGGCCTGTAAACACAGAACTTGGCCTAAGGTAGGAGGATGTTAGAGTTCAAGCCTAACCTAAGCTATTTAGTGAGCTTGAGGTCAGCCCAGGCTATATATACCAAGACCTTATGTCAAGGGGGAAAATCGCATTTGAGTAAAAACCCCAACATAGACAGTACAAAGATAGAGGACTTTAATGTAACAGGCATATGAAAAGATGAATAGTGAGTTTGAAATTTCACATTCAGATTCTCAACCAACTTTGAGATATTATTACTTATTAAACCTCAATGAATTGTCTATGTCTAGGAAACATTTTAAAAATAACTTTGTAATTGCATACCTATATAAAGTTTGATTCTTTTTAAATGTATTTCAATTATAATAGTACCAATTATAAGAATCCAACTGACTTTTTGAAGACTGACATTAAGAAGGTATGTGAAAAAACTCTCCTTCTAATTTTTTTTAGAGAAAGGGTTTAGCCAAAGCTGGCCTTGAAGCTATTCTGATCCTTCTTACCTCTACCTGTGCCCAGGGATTATAAGTATATTGCAGCATCTTTGGTTTTATGCAGAGCTGGGGACCAAACCCAGGCAGTTACCCTATAGACTGTGCTACATTTCCAGGCCCTTTAAAACTAAGTTTTATCAAATAAGAGTAGAGGACTGGCAAGATGGCTTAGAGGGAAAGACGCTTGCTGCCAAGCATGATAATCTTGAGTTAGACCCATATGCTAGAGTGACCTGACTCCCACAAACTGCACTCTGACTTCCACAGCTGTATGACAGCTCGGCAGGTGGGTGGAGATATTTGACCAAGCCTGATGACCTGAGTTCAGGGTCAGAGACTCACATGATTGATTGTCTCTGTGGTCAGGAGAATGGTCTGCAATAGCCATACCAAATATAAGAATAAAAATAGCAAGGAGCAGACGTAACATATAGATAGTAAATTATCATTAAATCAGGAGCTTACAGAAATCAACTGGGGAAGCCCTACTGAAGCAATCATAGGAAATCCCCAGTACGAGAGTGCCCTTGAGTGGAGCTGAAGCAAGTAACAGCAGGTAGATTACATCACCTGATTGGGTGAGCACAATGTCCAGCAGAAACTGACTGGGGATATTACAGCAGTCTGTTCCCTATTGAACTTTATTTCCAAGGATTAGCTTCCCATGGCTGAACTTTTGGCTTCTATCTCCCTGTTTGTATCATGAGGTAGATGAACTTCAGTTGCAATGATATACTTTCTAGCTGTTCTTGAAGATTCAGTGTTTTTATTCTTGGGCAGTTTTTGGAGGAAGGAGTGTTAGGAGTTTATGGACAGCCTCAGCTACATAGCAAATTTGAGGCAAACAAACTCAGCATTTGTATGTACTATGTGCTCTTCCAAAGGCTTTTTAGACTCTTTAAACTAATGTCCTTATGGGCCCTGAAGCGAGTCCTTCCAGTGATTCAATCCAGAGCAGGCTTACCATTCCAGGTCATTTTCTTGTTTGCTTCTCTCTGTCACCCTCTTTGGGCATGCTCTTAGATACTGAGCTTTTTAAAGTAAAGTACCTTCTGAATATAGGCTTGTTAGAGTCAAGTGATTTTGATAATTATGGTGTTTGTTGTTTTTCCATCTATGAAGAGATACTTTTAATCTTATGTAAATATCAAAAGAAATAAGTTTATATAGGAGAAACTATATTAAACTGTGAGTCATTGTGTGGGATCTGAGAACTGAATCCTTGTCTTCTATAAAAACAGTAAGCACTCTTAGCAGCTAAACCGGCTCTCCAGCCCAGTGTGTTTGCTTTATGAGGCAGAATTACACTTTGTACGTCAGACTGACCTGGTTGGTACTGGTATATATCCCAGGCTGGAAACACTGGAAGTCAGTTCTCCTATCTTAGCCTCCTGAGTGCTGGGATTACAGGAATGCATCACTACACCATCCCTGCATGCTCTTCATGCCCAGAATCGTTTCAGATGAAGTCCTCTTATTGGTGAGAATCTAGAAAGCCTTACCTCAGGTGTCCTCTGAGTCTCACATGGCACAGAACTTTTTCAAGTGAGTTACCTTAATATTACTAATGATTTTTAACTATATAATATATAGTTATTTTTTATATTTCACATTTGAAATGTGCTCTTTACATGTAGAACATAGAGGATAGGGGGCTTGAGAGATAGCTCAGCAGTTAAGAGCACTGGCTGCTCTTCAGAGGGTGTGGGTTCAATTACCAGCACATGTGTGGAGGTTCACAACCTTCTGTGACTTCAGTTCCTGAGGATCTGATGCCCTCTTCTGGCCTCTGTGGGCACTGCACTCAAGTGATGCATAGACATCCATGCAGGCACAATGATCATTCACACACACACACACACACACACACACACACACACATACATACACATATATACACATATGTATGTATGTATGTATGTATGTATGTATATATATTATATATATATATATGTGTGGTGTGTATGTGTGAGTTAGTGTTACACACAATAACAATTGGAAAACCACAGTGCTAGAAAAGAGTTCAGAGGACTTTACTGTACTAACAATGCATTCCTTTCTGTACTGTCTTGTAGGTAGATGTAAATATAAAATTGTGGAAAAATGGATTCACAGTCAATGATGATTTTAGAAGTTACTCTGATGGTGCAAGTCAGCAGTTTCTGAACTCCATCAAAAAGGGTAAGCAGGCTGTAGGTGAAGGATATTTTAGGCATGTTTCCAATGAAAGAATTATTTGTAATAAAGATTGTGCTGCTGTACGCCTTCATAGACATACTGTTTCTTCTGTGAATTCACATCTCCCTTTTTGGAGGGGTGGGTGTCAGGGGAGTTGGGTTTATTTGTTTGTTTGGTAGTTTTGTTCTGTTTTGTTTAAACAACAGCTGGAGCTGGAGAGGTGGCTCAGAGGTTAAGAGTGTTTGCCGCCCTAGTTTGAAAGCTGGGGTGGGGGGTGTCCAACATCCTCTTCTGGCCTCCCAAGGGCATCTGCTCTCATGTGCATATACCTACACACAGACATAAACATAATGCAAAATCTCTAAACAGCAGTTTCATCTAGTTTCACCTAGCCTTGAAATCTAAGGTTTAAACTACCACATTTGGCTTAAATTGATCCTTCTCTTTCTTCCTTTCTCTCCCTCTTTCCTCTCTCTCGCCCCTTACCCCTAACTTTCCTTTCTTTTTCTCTCTAGGCTGACCTTAATTCAAAGTGTTTTGAAGCATTAAGAAAAACGTGAAAATTACAAATAATTTTAATAATCAGAAATAGCTGCCCTTAACGTCTTTGTTGAATTTTCATTCTTGTGAAGTGAAAAGATTTTCATTTTTAAGATTTTAAAATGTTGGGCTAGAGAGATAGTTCAGTGGTTAAAATCACTGACTGCTCTTCCAGAGGACCTGAGTTCAATTCCCAGCAACCACACGGTGGCTCACAACCGTCTGCAATGGGATCCAACGCCCTCTTCTCGTGTGTCTAAAGACACTGAGAGTGTATTCAAATATATAAAATAAATAAATCTTTAAACAAAAAGAGATTTTAAATTTTACTTTAGATGTGCGGGTATTTGCCTGTATGTGTATCTGTGCACTGTGTGCATGCTTGGTGCCTGTGGAATCCAGAAGAGGGTATCTGATCCTCTGGAGTTACAGATGGTTGTGACTCACCATGTGGGTGCTGGGAATTGAACCCAGGTTCAGTTAGTGCTCTTAACCGCTGAGCCACTTCTCCAGCCTGTGCGTTGATTTATATATAAGATTTATATATAAGATGTGAATATTCTTCATTAAATCAGTTTTTTGTTGTTGTTGTTTTTGGTTTTTTTTGTTTTTTTTTTTTTTCCGAGACAGGTTTCTTTGTGTAGCCCTGGCTGTCCTGGAACTCACTCGGTAGACCAGGCTGGCCTCGAACTCAGAAATCCACCTGCCTCTGCCTCCCAAGTGCTGGGATTAAAGGCGTGGCCACCGCTGCCTGGCAAACCAGTTTTTACTTTTCCATCATGAGCTCTTTTGACTATTTCTATATAATCCCAAAATGATAACTTATACATACACGCACTTAATTTTTTTGACAGTTGAGGCTATTTAACTATTACTATAATAAGTATCTGGCTAGTCATGGTGATGCATGCTTTTAATTCTAGCATTCTCAAGGCAGATAAAGACAGATCTCTGAGTTCCAAAACAACAAGGGCTATATAGTGAGATGTGTCACAGTTTGCCTGTTTATCAGTGGTTAGATGTTTGAGTCATTTCCATATTTCCAGTTGTTAAAAAATGATGCTACTATGAGTATTTCTGTGCAAGTATTTTGCTTTTTGTTTGTTTGTTTGTTCAGTTGTTGGTTGGGTTTGCTTTTTGCTTTGTAGAGATATAGATCAAAGCCAAAGTTTTATTCAAGCTAGGCAAGTGCTGTACTACTGAGCTACCTCTCACATCCTGTATAAATTAATTAGTTAGGAAGATATCAGTGCCTCATAGCCCATGATGACCCCAAGTTCATTACTGAATATGACCTTGAAGTCCTTATCTTTCTATCTTTACCACTCAGATCCTAGGAGTACAGGCATAGAACACTAACCCAACTAAGTTTTTGTTTTAATTTTTTAAAATCATGTGTGTGCAAGGGGAAGGGATGTATTGTACGCATGTGTGCAGATGCCCGCAGAGGCCAGAAGCATCGTGTCCCCTAGAACTATAGTTAGAGGATGTTGAAAGCCACCTGACATGGGTTCTGGAGCCAAATTTGCGTCCTCTGAAAGAGTGGACTATGTTCTGAACTGCTCATCTTTCCAGCTCTTGGCTACATTTTTATGTAGACAAATGTTTTCAGTTTGGGATATGCACATATAGATCTCAAAAATGTTAATTTTATCCTTAAGTTCAAAAGAGCTGTTGACTGTATTCCAAAGTGGCTATATCATTTAAAAGAACCCTAGCAACACACCAGCAGTGTATGAGGGTTACAGTGTTTCTGTCTCCACTAGTATTTGTCAATACCAGCCTTTTTAAATTATAGCTTTTCTTATAAGTAGGAAACAATGTTTTATTCTGGTTCTTTGCATTTTCTTCATGATTAGTGATATTGAATGGCTTTCCTGTGTTTGTCATTTGTATATCTTCTTTGGAGAAATATATATCTAAATTATTTGTTCATTTTCTTCTTTGTCTTTTTTAATAAACTATGATGACCTATAGTACTGCTCACAAAAGAGTGATAAAAAATTCCTTCTAAGTACTGATGGACAGGAAGAATGGACAGAGAAGAAATGTCAGATCAAAGTTCCCAGGCAGATAATTGGAGTGAACTGAATTACAAATCGCTCACTGTGGAAACAAATTATGGATCATAGTTAATGAAAACTGACCCACTTTGATGGCCGTGAGCCACTGTTCTAAATCCCTGGGCTAGCAAAAATGGAAAGAGAGATGCTTAGGAGGGAGATAGAAAGATCTGGAAAGATCCCAAAAAGTCAGAGGACAAAGGGCAGTCTGTGCTGGCTGTTTGCTCAGATTAGGTCATAAGTACCAGAAAGGCCGTGCCGATTCCGAGGAGAGCAAGACCACAGAACAATGTGGTTCTCTGTGCTTTGCCCTGCTAGATGCCCTGAGTATCGCATACTGGCTGTTGGTTGCACTGTGTGGAAGCTCTGCGAAGAGACAGCCCCCAGCAGTAAATGTAGAAGACTAAACTGTGCAACTCTCTGCAGGTTGCCTTAATACATAGCCAAGTCTAATAAGGGCTCTAGAAAACTGCTATTTTATAAAACAATACAGTTTTTAAATCTACTTGGTAAATATTTTATTAGGGACAAACAATATATTAAATAGTATGCTTCTATCATAAAGTGATGGGGAAATATCTGGTTCTAAAAATTTAAATGATTCTTTAACTTAATTTTCATTGGTTTGCTGGTATTGGCTGGGGATCAAACCTGAATCTTTATGCATGCCAGGCAACTGCTCTGCTGCTGAGCAGAGCTGTATACCCTAAACCTTTTCAAACAGATTTAAAAGTCTTCTTCCTCTTCTCTCCTCCTCTTCCTCTCCTCCTTCCTCTCTCCTCCTCTCTCCTCCTCCTCCTCTCTCTTCTCTCTCTTCCTTCTTCTTCTTCTTCTCTCTTCTTCTTCTTCTTCTTCTTTTCTTCTTCTTCTTTTTTAGACATAGGCTAATTGTACTGTTTAGACTGCCCTTGAACTATGATCATTCTGCCTTATCTCCCAGGTGCTGGGTTTACATTCATGTGCCGTATGCTCCATCAACTTGGGCTCCCGTATCTTTCTGATATCTACCAAACTGAACATCAAGCCTCAGGTTGCTTATTTAAATGCAATTCTACTGAAATATTTTAGAACATTAGAAAGCTACTACATAATAGTAGTATTCTAGAATGTCCCCAAAGCAACCTT
>JAJTUV010005125.1:0-11649 GCA_021653895.1 Mastomys natalensis
TTTTTTGCCCTCCATTAGGGTTTTTTCCCTCAATGAAATTTCCCTGAGTAGAGGCTAGGTCCGACAGAATGTTTAGTTTCCTACTGTTTAGGATGTAAAAAAGTACGGGAAGCAAACACTCTGGGAAAGGGTTTCTTTGCATATAGATCTGTATTGCCCCAAATGGACGGCTCACATAGCACAGTTTGAGGATGTCCAAGGAGGGGCCATTGGATGTGTTGGCTAAGGTGCTGCATGAAGTCGTTTTCCCTCAATTTGTACGAAACCAATCTGTCATAGTTGATATCAGGCAACACTGCAGGGGTGGGGGCTTTTCCCGGGGGTCCAGGTAGGGCCCTTTGGTGAGTCAGCAGAGAGGGCTTTTTGGGACAGTCTTAGAGTGAAGGGGGAAGGTGGGATGAGGGTGTGGTTTACCAAATACTTGTGGGCTCCATCCTGCCTCACAGGTAAAAAAATTTCCCCAGTGAGGATCTTTTTCAGAGCACGGGTTCTCCATTTAGTCCTTCTGCCCGGGGAGTTTTTTAGGGGGAGGCCATGGCAAAGGGTGTAGGGTCTCGAAAATGATTATGAATGACAGTGGGGCCCCACTTGAGGTGTAAAATTTTCATAAGCTCTCTCTGTAAAGCCACATCTTGGGGTATCTAGTAGTAATTTACATCTGAATGTTACTTTTTTGGGTTTGTGGTCTCCTTTTCCACAGTGAACAGGGATATCGAATGTTTGTAGATCTACATAATGTGATTCAGAGGGGGGGGAAATGCTCTTCTTCTTTGTGAGAATGAATTGTTGTATCCTCTGTTGAGGGATAGTTGGCTTCATTTGCCTCTGGGTCATCATATGTGGACAGTACAAAAGGGAAAGGGTTATTGTGTGGTTTTTAAAGAGGAAGGAGGGAAAAAGTTAATGTTCTATGCAGTCATGTTTTCCCTTGGGGCAAATCGTGGAGGGACTTTCCTCAGAGCAGAGTCCAAGGTAGCCTGTGGTTCTCTTCCCTTCCCATTAATTCCGGGTTCACTGTGCCTGACCAACATCTGAATTTTAACAGAAACAGTGTATTGCCTTGCATGTTGACATGTCACAAAAAGGACAGTGATGTTTGGGGTTTTCCCCAGATTCTCTGGGGTTTTTTTTTTCAATGTTTTTTTTTTTTTTTTTGGGGCTTCCCTTTTTATGCAGAAAAAAACATTTCTGTTTTCAAGGTTCCCCTCACCCCAGATGCCCTTTGGGAAACCTTTTGGAGGAGATCACGAGCCTGGCTCTCCCTTATAAGGTTTTGGGGGAGGTTCCCTGAAAGGGAAGTAGGAGAGAAGGGGTGGGTCCCCTTGGGAAAGTGGCACAGAGGAAGTCTCATTTGGGGGTCTCAAAATTTAAAGGTAACCCAGCGTGGGACAAAGAAACCCTTTGAAGGTTTTCTTTTTTGTTTTCCGGGTTCCCTTTGGTTTTGTTCCCCTTTTCCCCCTTTTGGGGACGGGGTTTTTGGGCCCTTGCTCTTCCTTGTGTCACGGGTAATGAGCCCGGGCTTTTTTAAAAAATTCTTTTTAAAGGGCCTTGGGGGGCCCGGGGGGGGGGGCCCTTTTTTTTTGGGGGGGCGGGGTTCCCTACCTGAGATCAGGAGATCCAGGTGGTCATTGGTTTGACCAAAATTGGTGGGCTGCTCCGGGCCATAGCTTTTAGCATGTAAAATTTCTTGCTGGAGGTCACTCAACCCCAGAGAAGGAGGACTAAAAATTTTCCTAGTTTTATAGAAATTGTGAGTCCCCCCTTCTATGGGGGTTTTTCTGGTTTTTCCCTTAGTCGAATGAATATGCTTTTAATCGTACCCTAAAAACCCTGGAGAGTGCATCTGCCCTTGAGGCCCATACAGGGCTGGCCTGGGTTTGACAGGCTGGGGTTTATGGGTGCCCCTAGGAAAAGAAGGCAGAATCATTTTTAATGTTTTCGGGCCCTTTGTAATCTTCCGGGGGCTGTGGGGGGCATTTGCAGCACTGGGCAGTCTGACTTTTGACGGGTTGAAGAGTCTGAGGATGTGGACATTTTTTCCTTCTCACCTGTCACCACAGCCCCAAAAAGGGTACTGTACTTTGAGCACCCACCCTAGGTTGTTTGTAACGCAATTTTTTCCGGCTTTGGCACAGGTAAATTTTTTGGATGGAAAATTAAAATTTTTTCCCCAGGTTTAGGGGGAAAATTTGTCTCATGGGCGGGGGACACCCTCTTTTTTGGCCCTTGTAGTCTTTGGCCCCCTCAATTTCCCCCTCACACAAAAAGGTCACTTTGGGTTCCTTGGATACCATAGAGTCTGGCTGAATTCTGAGGAAAACATTTTGGGGAGGGACCGGGAAAGGAAAAGGGGAGAAACTAAGTCCTGGCCCCCAAATCCTCAGATTGCGGGCCCTTTAAAACCCATGATCCCCCAGCCTCCCCCCGGGGGACAAACACACAGGGGTTTTTTTCCCTTTCACACTACCCAGGCATCGCTCCGAATATGAAAAAGAAGAGCATTTCAGGAGATCTGAAACCCAAAACTCCCCTTGTTAACACTGGGATCCAGAGGCTCGGGGAGTCAGTTCGGGAAAAGAGGTTTTTTTTAAACAGATTTGTTCCTAAAAACTGAGAGGTCCTCCCCTTTGCAGGATTCCCTGAGCCCCTTTGGGGGTTTTCCTGTGGGGGAGGGGTCAGCTCCCAAATCAGGATAATTTTTTAGACCCCGTACCTCCCCTCTTTTTCCCATCTCACAAGACGAAGGAAGCTGTGAAGGGGGAAGGTCAGGGCTTTCTCCTTCAGAGACTAAAAACCTGTGTTTAAAGGGGGCGGGGCCCTCCAGACCCTTTCCCTGAAGGCACGGGAAAAACAGGTGTGTTCCTAAAAGAAAGTGCTGTTGTTATGACAGGGCCCAAATTTTTTTTCATCACCCCCCAAGGAAGGGGGAAAACTCCCCTCCTCAGACACCATGCTTAAATTCCCTTCAGTCCCTGTGCGGGGCCCGGGGTTTGACCCCTGCAATAGGTCTTACACAGATGACATTTCCTTACCCCGCCATGTTGCCTTTTTGTCTTCACTGCCCAGAGCCATTTGTGTTGAATGTGTGAACAACTACAAACAGTAAAAAAATTTAATTTGTGGTTTTGCTCTGTTCTTTTCCTTTTTATGGGGAAATTTTTCCTTCTTTTCAACATTTTTGGGTTTCGGCAATTTCTTGGTGTATATGTCGGGCCTTTCATATATACATATATTATAAATTTTTATAATTTTTTCATACTCTCAAATCCCTGTGTTATAATATGTTTTTACTATGTCGGGTTTTTTAAATATGTATATACCTTTATAAAATTTTTTAAATTTTTTTTTGCAAATTTAAACTATTCATTTGTGGGGTGTGTGTGTGTGTGTGTGTGGGGGTTTGTGTGTGTGTGTGTGTGTGTGTGTGTGTGGGGTATACGGGGATGTTTACTGCAGGGGCCCAGGGGACAACTTCAGAATCAAAATTTCCTTTTTCCATGTTGACCCGGGTTGTCAGGCAAAAGTCTTTTTTTTTTTTTTTTTTAATTTGGGAACTTTTTTTTCATTTCGGTTTTTTCCCCCTTCCCCCCTTTCCTCCCCCCTCCCAGGAATTTCCTACCCCTTCCCCCCCCTCCTGCCTTTGGGGTTGTCCCCAAACCCCCACCCCCCCAGAACCTCACACTCCCCACCCTTGAAAAACCCCCCCCCACGAGGTACCCTTCATGGGATCAAGAATCTCTTCCCCCAAACTTATTTTATAGTCCCAGGTAAAGTCTTAAAGGTGATCACAAAGAAATCTCACGGTCAAAAATTTTTTAAAAAAATTTTTTAAACCCCCTTTTTTCCCAAAAAAAATTTTTTTCCAAAAAAAAAAATTAAAAATTTTTTTTTTTTCCCAAAACCCCTTTTTCCCTTTTTTTTTTTGGGGGGGAACCGGGGGGCCCCCCTTTTTGGGGACGGAATTTTAAAAAAAAGGGGTCCGGAAAAAAAAAAACCCCCCGGGGGCCCCAATTTTTGGGGGTTTTTTTGGGGTTTTGGGGGGTTTTTTTTTTTCCCGGGGGGGGGGGGGGGCCCCCCCCCCTTTTTTTTTCCCCCCCCCGGTTTTTTTTTTTTTTTTTGGGGGGGTTTTCCGGGGGAAAATTTTTGCCCAAGGGTTTTTTAAAAAAAAAATTCCCCTTTTTTTTTTTCCCAAAAAAAAAAAAAAAAAAAAAATTTTTAGGGAAAAAAAAAAAAAAATTTTTTTTTTTTTAAAAAAAAAACCCTTTTTTTTGGGGGGGTTTTTTTTTTTGGGGGCTTTTTCCCGAAATTTTTTGGGTTTTTTTTTTTTTTTAATTTTTTTATGGGGGTTTTTTTGGGGTTTTTTTAAAAAAAGGGTTTTAAAACCCCCCCTTTTTTTTTTTGAGGGGAAAAAGGGGGCCCCCAAATTTTTTTTTTTTTTTTAAAATTTTTTTAAAAGGGGGTTTTTTTTTTTTCCCCTTTTTTTTTTTTTTTTTTTTTTTCCCCTTTCCCTTTTTTTTTTCCCCCTTTTTTTTTAAAAAAAATTTTTTTTTCCCCAAATTTTTTTTTTTCCTTTTTTTTGGGTTTTTTTTTTTTTTTTTTTTTTTTTTCCCCCTTTTTTAATTTTCCCCCCAAAAAAATTTTTGGGGGGCCCCTTTTTTTTTCCCGGGGTTTTTTTTGGGGTTTTTTTTGGGTTTTTTTTGGTTTTTTTTGGGGAAATTTTTTTTTGGGGAATTTTTTTCCCCTTTTTCCCGGGGTTTTTTTTTTTCCCCTTTTTTTATAAAGTTTTTTAAATTTTTTTGGGTTTTTTTAAAAAATTTTTTTTAAAATTTTTTAAAAAAATTTTTTTTTGGGGGTTTTTTAAAAAAAAATTGGGGGTTTTTAAAAAAATTTTTTTCCCTTTTTTAAAAGGGGCCCCCAAAAAAAAAAAAGGGGGGAAACCTTTTTTTCCCCCACTGAAGGTTTTTTTTTTCCCAAAACCCCGGAGGCCCCGGGGAAAATTTTAAAAACCCTTTTAAAAAAAACCCCCCCCCAAAACCCCCCCCCAAAAACCAAAAAGGGCCCCACCCTTCCCCCTTTAAAATTTTTTCCCAAAAATAAAAAAAAAAAAAACCCAAAAAAACCCCCCCCAAAAAAGGGGGTTTTTTTTTTTTTAAAGGGAAAGGGTTTGGGTTTTAATTGGGTTTCCCTTTGGGGGTTTTTTTTTGGGTTTTTTTGGGGGTTTTGGGGTTTTTTTTTTAAATTTTTTTTCCCGGGTTTTTTTGGGGAAAATTTTTTAAAATTTTTTTTTTTTAAAGGGGTTTTAAAAAAATTTTTTTTAATTTGTGGTTTTTTTTTTTTAAAAAATTTTTTTTTTAAAAAGGAAAAATTTTGGGGCAAAAAACCGTGGAAAAAAAAAAAAAAAAAAATTTTAAAAAAAAAAAAAAACCCAAAAAAAAAAGGAATTAAAAAAAATTTTTTAAAAAAACCTTTAAAAATTTTTTGGGTTTTTTTTTGGGTTTTTGGGTTTTTTAAACCCCTTTTGGTTTTTAAAAGGAAAAAACTTTAAAAAAATTTTTTTTTTTTTTTTTTTTTTTTAAAAAATTTTTTTTTTTTTTTTTTTTTTTTTTTCCCCTACGCGGCTACTAGCAGTACACCAACTGCCAAGGGAGCTAGCACGAGGGTTTTAAAAAGTTATAGATACATCCCTTCTCCAACAAGGCCACACCTACTCCAAAAGGTCCCACCTAACAGTGCCACCCCCTTTGGCTGAGCAGTTAAACCATCATAAAGCTTTCGATTTTTTAGCCTGCATAAATAACAACACAAACACACACCAACATACACCAGAGAGAGAAACACGTATGGTTTGCTTTTTATATGTTCAAAGGGAAATATTTTGTTCCAAGATTGAAGTTCCCCAGGGTTTGCACCAATTGGGTTTGGGTTTTTGTGAGAAGATTCTGGGTTGGCATCGGGGGTTTTTTAGAATTTGTAAACCTTCTGTTTTGAGAGGGAAATTAATCTAAATTTGCTTTCTATTTGGTCTTGTTTTTTAATATCGGGTTTCATAGAAGGTTTGCAATGTTTGTCTTTTTTAAAATTTGTGAAATAATTTGGGGATTTTTGGTATTAGTATTCATCACAAGTTGCAAAATTCTGCTGGGAAACCATAAAACAGGAGAAACTATTCTACATAAAAAATACATACAAACTCCAAACAGCAAAAATAGTAATAAAAAAAGCCCTGTAAGAAAATGAGCCCCAAAAAATACCTTTGAGAATTTTTGTGTTGGCCACATGTTTTGGGGTTTTGAGACCTACCTTTCAGTGTGCTTAATATCCAATATGATGTTGAAAAAAACAAATTTTTCTTTTTTTTCTTCTCTCTTCTTTTTTTTTTAACAAAACAAATTTTTAATTGCGTTTTATTAAGCCAGCAGGCCCCCATCTCTTCCTTGGAGCCTGGGTGCTGGGCAAATGAAGAACTTGACAAAACGGGAAGCAAAATCTTGTAAAATGTGTGCAAGCCCCCTTTCCCTTTCCAAAGGGGGAGACTGACAATTCTGGCCTGTATTCTTGGAGGGGAACTAATTTTCTTTGAAAGTTTTTTTCTTTGAGATGGTTCAGGTTTATGGAAAAAAATCTTTTTTCCCCCCCCCAATCCCCTTTGGGGACACCATCTGGCTTAGACGTTCGGGCCCTGTGCTGCTCCCACATTTTCCGCATCCTGAGCTTTTTTTGTCTGGAAGACATAATTTCCTTGGTTCCATCCTATCGTTGGGTTTTACAATTTCTCCAATTTTTCTCCCCTTTGGGCCTGTGAACCCAGGGGGGTGAGTGTTTGTTTTAAAAATTCCTTAAGGATTTAGGATCCAAAAGGGCCTCCTGCACATTGTTCAGAAGGGTCTTGGTTGTTCCCCCCTCCCACAAAAAGGGGGATTCCGAAATGCCCGAGAAAACTTTGATCTAGTAGTCACTTTTTTTCTATGTCCCTTTAGGGAAATTAGTAGAAAATTGGTTATCTCTTCTCAGATTTTTGGTTTCCCAAAATTCCATTTAGCTTTTGATTTTTTGGGGGGTTGTAACACAGTTTCCCTGGATGTCAGGCGTAACTTTTACTGAAACAATGACTGATGGGGGTTTTAAGATTCAATGCTCTAAACTGAAAATTTGTTTTTGAAATTTTCCCTTAACACTGCCCCTATTCCTGCAAGGGTTAAAAACCACACAAAGGGCTAAAACGAGAGGGAGAGGTGAGAGCATGTGTTAAGAAAAACACATTTGCGTTCAGACAATGAAATTATGAAACTGTGTTTGTAAGAAATAGAGGCCAACTGGAAGCAGGGGGGGGGGGAGACAGCCTTTAGAAGTTTATTCCTTGGACTGAAGTTTCCCTGAGATTTAAATCAACATGCCTTATGATTGGGTCCTGGTCATTTGCATGATGTTGGTTAATTAAGACATTGAATATTTTTGATAATTTTTGAAAACAAGACTTCCTCTCAAGAAACAGTATCCAGCATTGCCCTGCCTGCTTCTTAATTTTTATTTTCTTCGGGTTTTGTGAAGCGGGAAAAGTAAAACTTTCTTCATGTTGGTTTTTAAAAACAAAGTTTGGGAAATATGCAAATATCTTTCTTTTTTAGAGCAAATTTAGCTTCTTTCCCCGGGTTATTTTTTTCTTTATTAAGTAAAGTTTTTTGACAAAGTCAAAATGTATAGAGCATTCTGATTTTCCCGTTGTAATCCCTTTTATATGTTCATATTCATAGAAACTTCTTCGCATCCTAAAAATTTTCATTCCCCTTTTGTTTTCTGTTTTTTTATTTTTTTTGATTTTAACAAAAGTTCTGTATATGATGTGCTTTTTGTTAGCAAAGGTTGGGCTACTGGGGTGCACAAATAAATTTTCCGTGGTATCCTTCAAGAACATGAGGGGTCCCCTCCCAAAGACATATCTCATCCACACCCGTATAATTCCCCGGGAAAATTAGAGGTCCTAAAAAATTTTAAGAGACAAAAATCAGGAAGACTTCAGTGAAGTCGTTTTGAGGGAAAATTTTCAAAGGAATGGCTTTTTTTTTTTGGTTTCCCCCCCCCCCCCCCCCCCCCCCCCCCCCCCCCCCCCCCCCCCCCCCCCCCCCCCCCCCCCCCCCCCCCCCCCCCCCCCCCCCCCCCCCCCCCCCCCCCCCCCCCCCCCCCCCCCCCCCCCCCCCCCCCCCCCCCCCCCCCCCCCCCCCCCCCCCCCCCCCCCCCCCCCCCCCCCCCCCCCCCCCCCCCCCCCCCCCCCCCCCCCCCCCCCCCCCCCCCCCCCCCCCCCCCCCCCCCCCCCCCCCCCCCCCCCCCCCCCCCCCCCCCCCCCCCCTTTTTTTTTTTTTTTTTTTTTTTTTTTTTTTTTTTTTTTTTTTTTTTTTTTTTTTTTTTTTTTTTTTTTTTTTTTTTTTTTTTTTTTTTTTTTTTTTTTTTTTTTTTTTTTTTTTTTTTTTTTTTTTTTTTTTTTTTTTTTTTTTTTTTTTTTTTTTTTTTTCCCCCCCCCCCAAAATGCAATAGGGAAATATTAGGGGGGGGGAAAAATTTTTTTTTCCCGGGGCCCTGGAAAAAAAAAATTAAAAAAGGGGCCCCCCATAAAGGGGTTTGGGGGGGTTTAAAAGTAATTTTAAATTTTTTTAGAAAAGAAATTTCGGGCCCCCCCAAAAAATTTTTTAAAACCCAAAGTGTATTTTATTTCTTGGTTTTTTTTTTTTTTAAACCATAAAAAAAAAAGGGGGAAACCCCAGAACAAAATCATCCCCTTTATGAGACAGAACCCATTAAAGAAAACCACAACTGGTGAAATTACAGAGAACACCTACTTGGGATTCTTAGCTCCAGATGATATATCTCCCAGGCAATTCCTGCACCTAAGGCTTAGGGAACATTGCAGAAGAGGGAGCAGAAAGCCCTAAGTGCCAAAAAGACCGGGAAAGGGCTTGTGTAAGATTTTGTCTCCTAGAAAAGACAGGGAAAAAAAAAAAAGAAAAGACGGGGAAAACCCATTTGGGTAATACCTCAACAATAGGCTGCCTAAAGAAGACCTGAAGAGGAACAACACCAGTAACACACTAATGTGGAAGGAGAATTTCTGTCAGGTCACCAACCCTAGATGAAGAAAATAGACAACTAAAAAATGCTGAGATTTAGAATCACTTTTGGGTCTAGGGATGGCCCCTAGTTTCTCATGCAATGTCACTGGTGAGCCTCAAAGTCAGAAAAAAACAATTCTACATGGACTCAGCAGAATGTGTTTATGTATTTATACACATAATATTCACATGTTTTTATTAACAAAGAAAATCAAGTGAATCATTTTGAGAGTGAGTAGGGGAAGCAGAATATGGAGTTTTTAAAGGAAGAAAATAGAGGGACCAGTTAAAATCATATTTTAACCCTTAAGAAAGTTTGGTTATGGAGGTAATATTGAAAATCTATTAAGGCAATTCACATGTAAACTCAAATTTAAACTGAAATGATGTTAGACAAGTAAAGTAAGTGTTCATACAGAAACGGAAAAATTAAAGAAAGGAAATGAAAGTCTTTTTCCTAACGGTATGTGAACACTTGTAAATAGAATTGAATATGCTTATGATGTGTAATTTGGTGACTTTTTATACATATCTACATTATGTTTTACCTGAAAGCCCATAAAAACACAAAAGGAAATCATTATATATAAGCTAAAACAAGCATTGTAAGCAAACAGTGCTTAAAATACCCAATGGGTTCATTTGTGTTGTCCATGCCACTGCTGGGCCTGAGACTTCCCCTTTAGTTTGCTTCATAGCAGTGTGTCTTTCTTGGGAAAAACCTAATTTTTCTTTTGCAAGTGTTTATCCGTGTGTGATAGCTTCTGGAGTATAGATGAGGTCTTGTGTCTACATTGTCTCTCAGCACTGGGACATGATCTCACTTAGGGCCTGTACTGGCCCTGTGCATGCTGCCACAGTTTCTGTGAGTCCATATTTGCATCAGACACTTATGTCTGGAAGCTAATTTCCATGGTGTCATCCTTCTCCCCTGGCTCACACAATCTCTCCAACTCTTTTTCCTCAAGTTCCCCGAGCTAGAAATTTTATACATTTCATCAGGATTCAGTGTAGTCAATCTTTTTCTGCACATTGTTCAGTTGTGGGTCTGTATTAAATTTTTCCATAATTTTGCAGGAGGAGCTTCTTTTGATAATTGCTCAGCAAGACATTTGATCTGGGAGTCTTTTATTGGTATCTTCCCTTTATAAAAACATTATCACTCAGAAGTTGGCTTATTTCCCTGGAATCCTCCATCTGAAGGGACAACAGTTAAGCCTCTCCCTATCAAAGCTCTGTCTGCTACTCCTCTGAATTCTTACCCAAGAGCAAGAAACTTCACTGCATACTCCATTTCCCACCCATTTGCTCTGCATATGAGGAGAACTGCTGGCTCACCCTGCTCTGCTGGCCCGAAAGGGTAGCTGGAGATTATAGCTTGCTGGCCTGAAAGGGTTAGCTGGAGATTCTAGGGGAGAGACAGGGGCTGCCCCTCCTGAAAGGGATGGGTGACCTGACATGACTCTTGACATGTCCTTGCAGTTATTTCTGCATTCCAGAGAATAAGTAAATACACTTTGAAGAGGCTTTGAGGCTGAGGGCCTTGAGGCTGAGATAATGTGTTCTCTTGATCATGGAGTTCTGTCAAGGTGTTTTTTGTATCTTAAGAAAGTACTGAATCACACTGCTGGTATATAGTGAAACACTGAAAGTAAAGACTTTGCTACTTGCACCAGAGCTTGTAGTCCATCTGTTTGCTAAGGCAACCTTGTGAGTTGGTCTCTGTCATGCATGCATTTCAGGAAGCCTACTGGACCAGGGATACTACTAAGCCTCTCCCCTCCCAGCCCCTGGCCAACAAGTTGCCTTAAAGTACAACCAATAGAAGTAAACTAACACAAACCACAAAACAACAAAAATACACACAAAAACAACCCCCACACAACCACACACCCACACACCCCACACACACACCACACAAAAACAAAACACAAAAACTGTAAAAATGACCTTAAAGACAAAAATTTCAAAGTTGACAAAGGCCATTAAAAAGGGAAATGACTATAAACCCTTACAGAAATCACAATCAAACATATGAAAGGGAAAATTTCCCGGAAAATGGGGGACAAAATTCCCCTCACTTTATAAATTTCAGAAAAAGTGGTTTTTGGGTTTAAAGGGAGCAAAAAGCCCCAATATGTGGAAGGGCATTTAAATTTGGGTTAAATGAAGAAGAATCTCCCTCATGAAACTTTCCCCCCTTTTTTCCCCGAACCTTAAAAAACATTTTCTCCCAGCCCCTTCCCTCCGTCAGTTCCTCAACCTGAGTTCTGGTTTTTTTTGACCCGAAAATTTTGCATTTATCAGATTCATTTCCCAGACCCGGGTCACCTGGAAAGAAATACTTTTTTCTCTTCCGATTGGGCTCCCATTTTTACGTGGGTTTTGTCCCCTGGCCCGGGCCCCCGGGGCCCCAAAGACCCCAAATTTAGAAGGGGGCTATGAGGGCCAGACAAGGGGAAATCCCCATCCTGATGAAATTCTTCCATTGTGTTTATCCTGGTTTTTCTGGGGCTGGGGGATTTAAAAAAAAAGGTTTCCCCCAAAA
>JAJTUV010005126.1:0-11513 GCA_021653895.1 Mastomys natalensis
AAAACCAGGGGAACAAAGGCCCCCCCGGGGGAAATTTTTTTTGTTTTTTTTCATTGAAATTTCTTGTAAACAACTGGGAAATTTTTTTTTAAACCTGGCCTCCCGTTAAACAAAAGGGGGGGGCCCCTTTTTTAAGTTTCCCCCCCCCCCCTTTTCTAAAATTTTTTCCTAAACCCTGCTCCGCCAAAAATTTTAACTTCCTTTTTGGGGCAAACTT
This sequence comes from Mastomys natalensis, assembly GCA_021653895.1. Taxonomy (NCBI): domain Eukaryota; kingdom Metazoa; phylum Chordata; class Mammalia; order Rodentia; family Muridae; genus Mastomys; species Mastomys natalensis. The sequence continues at coordinate 218 of JAJTUV010005126.1, forward strand.
CTCCCTTTCTGGACTTAACCCGGGGGAAAGCTATAAACATACTGGCGGGATTGCCTACACCCCCCTGAGAGCACCGTCTATAGGATCTCCCGATCCCGTTTCTTGGAGGCCTTTAAGAAGGGAAAAGTGAGACAGGAGCCCCTTCTACCTGGGGGGGCGAGTTTGGGGAGAAATTTGATGCTCAGTGGAGCTGTCTCAAATCCCCCTAGTCAAAAGTATCAGGAAACTTAAAACTCTGCTGGTCCATCCCTTTGCTTTTTGTTTTTGAGAGGGGGGTTTCTGGTCCGGGCTGTCCGGAACTCTGTACTTCGGTTTAGGTAGTTTCCAGGCGGGCCTAAAAATCAGAGTTCCACCGCCCTTGCTCCGAGGCTGGGTTAAAGCCGGAGCCATGCTGCGGGCCCCGGGGGATAAATATAGTTTTTGGTCAAACCCAAGGCCAAACCGCCTGGTCCAGTCACGTGGTGGAGACGTGCTGTGTGGTGACAGAAGGAAAAGCCACCCCTCCAAATGAAGTTTTTCTAAAGTTTTTTTTAGGTGCAGGTGTGTGTGTGTGTGCGCCGCGCGCACTGTGTGCCCTAAATATGAAAACTAAAAAACTTTTTTGCAACAAATTCCTTTTTTGGAGGGGGGTCGTCGGGGATTAACGCAGGGTCCCCTGGAAATTTGGCTGTCCTAGGATTTATTATGTAGATTTGGGGGTCTGAAACTCGATTTTCTCCTCCCTCTGCTTCTGTCTCGGAGGGGGGGGAGTAAAAAAGTCTGCTCCACGGCTTTTCTGAATGAGTTTCTAAAAAATTATAAGGGGGGGAGGCTAGAACCAGCAGTAAAGGGAAGGCTCAAATTTAAATAAAAAGGGACTGGGTCCGATTCTGAATTTGGGTTTCCTATATTTCACGTCCAGCTTTGATCAAAAGCACCTTCAGAGTTTTTCCTTCTCTAAATTAAGGGGATCCTTCCCTGGGTTTTTAAACCCTTATTTTTGAGGCTACCTTAAACAAAAGATCACAATCTAAATACTGGGGTTTCCATGGATCTTTTGGAAAGCCTCTTTTCCTTTGATAAATTGGAAAAACGCCCCACCACCCCTGGGAAAATCTGAAAGGGAAACTGTCTGGGAGAGTAATGACACCTGGGGAAAGGGGGAAACCCAGGATGAGGTTTTATTCTCAAAAATCAGCTTTATTGGTAGGCATGATCAAGACCACACCACAGCCTGATGGGGGGCCTTTTTTCAAGTCGTCCAAGGTTGTTCAGTGCATCGCCTGTTTTTCCGGCTCCCTTTGCTTATAATAGTAGTTGATGACCCCGGGAATGGGTGACTCCCACCTACCTCAACCCCAGGACGTTGAGTGGGCCGGTTGGAGCTTGAGGGGGAGTACGAATAAGACCCCCGTTATAAATGAAAAAAAAATGTCCCTTTGCGCGCGTTTGTGCACTTTTTTAGCCAGGTAAAAATTGGCCCTTAATTCCTTCTTTCCCCTTTTTGGGGAAAAAAATTTCCCAAAAAGCAGCATTCTTCAAAACAGATGGCAGTCTGCATGGCTTCTGAAAGCTGAGAGTTGAATTTGAGACACACTCCCTCCTAACCGTGACAGAAAGCTCAACTTGCCAGCTGAAGGGAAGCTCCTGGACGAGGCCCAGAACCTCTGTGGGAGCCTCCAGCCTGCCTGGCATCGAGCATTCCCAACCCATCTCACAGGCACTAGCACAGCCAGAGTTTGGTCAGAGTCGAATGCTACTGTAAATGTCCAACAGTTGGGGCAGCCCTCTGCCTTAGTGTCCCCCAAACTGGCAGAGAGTGCCTCTTCCACGGCAGCTGCAGATCCTGGGCTCCCCCTTTCCCCCCCCCCCCAAAAAAAAGGGTGTGGGGGGAGCTTTTTGCCCTTTTGGGCTCTCTCTCTGTTTTTATTTTGCCTCCCTTTTGGGGGGTAACTGGGAATTTTGGGTCCTTTTTGGGAAGGGGGCTTCCCCCCCCCAAAAGTGCTGGGGGTCTCCCTTGTTTTTTCCCTGGAGCGCAGCACTGGCGAACCCAACCTGGGGGCCCCTGCTAGGTGAGCACATGGAGGAGGCCCGGGCCCCTGGCCCGGGAGGCTGGCTGCTCAGGTTCTAAGGAATGGGCGACTTTTTGGCCCGCAGCGTCCTTTTACCGGCCCATTAACAGTCTTTAATAGTTGAGGGGGGAACTTGAAAAGGGGCCCAAAAGGGAGGAAGCTTCCTGGGTTTTCCCAGGTCTAAGATGCCACGCTGGGGTTTGGGGGCCAGTTTTAGAGAAAAATCATTTCCTTCTAAGACCCCCTTTAAAAAACAAACCGACATTGAGGGCTCAGAGGTGGATGTTTTTTTTTGTTTTTAATGAAGGTGGGAAAAAAAGGAAACTTTGGGAGGGGCTCTAGTAGTCCCCCTGGGGTGGGGGAGCGGAAGTCTGGATTAAAAATTAAAATGTGGAAGGTTAAGAGAAATTTTTTAAGGGATTCCTTTCACCCCGAGTTTTTTAATTACCTTTTTTTGGGCTAAGGAAAAGGGCCCAGCCAAAACCTCTGTCCTCAAGTATCTTTATTTTAGTTTTTGGCCCGTACCCAGCATTCATGGGGGGAAGTGCTAAATCCCTTTAAAAAACAACATTTTAGTGTGTACACGAAAAAATTATAGCACATGTGGAAAATCAGAAATTTCCCCCTTTTTGAAAGTTAGTTTTTTTTTGTTTTTTTTTGTTTTGTTTTTTTTTTTTGGGTTTTTGGATTGGGTTTCTCTGTGTAGCCCTGGCTGTCCTGGAAATCCCCTTGTAGACAGGCTGGGCCCCAAACTCAGAAAACCCCCTGCCCTGCCTCCAAGTGCTAGGGGTTAAAGGCATTTGCCCCCATGCCCGGTTAGGGTTTTTATTTTAAAATGTGTTTTGTGTGTCCTATGTGGGGATGTACACAGGGAAAACAGGTTGCCAAGGTTTTTTTAGGGGGTTGGATCTGCTGAAGCTCAAATTTTTAGGTTGTTGTTCTTGGGTTCCCCCGCAAGGGAAAAGGGCTTGGGGGGTCTTAAAAAAAAAAAAAAAAAAAAAAAAAAAAAGAATCTTACCCAGAGGAGAAATAGCCAGTGGTTAAAAGTGTTAATTTTGGGGTGGAGAGATTTGGGTCAGTTTGGGTTTTTGGCAATGACAATTTCCAGGGGGGTGGTGGCACAGGGCCCTTTAATCCCCGCATTGGGAGGCAGGGGCAGGTGGATTTTTGAAATTCGAGGCCCCGGGCCCGGTCTACAGAGGGGAGTTCCCCCACAGGGCCCGGGCTATAAAGAGAAGCCCTTTTCCCCGAAAAAAAAAAAAAAAAAAAACAAAAAAAGAAGAGCAATGATGCTTTTTTTCCCCTCTGTCCCGAGGTTTAAATTTCCCGCAAAAATACATGGGGCTCACAACCATCTGTAAGGGGGTCTGATGCTCTTTTTGGGTGCCCAAAAAAAAAAAAAAAAAAAAAGTGACAGGGGAAATCTTTTAAATTTTAAACTGTTTTTTTTTTTTTGTTGTTGTTTTTTGTTTGTTTGTTTGTTTGTTTAAATGCTTTCTGCTCTTCCAGAGGTCTAGAGTATGGTTCTTAGCACCCCTTTTTGGGTCTTTTAAAAACCCCTGGTAACCCTTTAGCCCCCGGGGATCTGACTTTTTTTAGCTTCCCTGAGTCCCGAACCACTGGGGATATTTTCACCCCACACACACCCACACAAAAAAATAAACACATTTCAAAAAAGTTTAAAGCATTGAAATATATTATTCCCCATCCCAAACCCCTGGTAGAGTTGGCCGTACTAGGGGTAAACCTGTCAACCGCGTGTACCGGTGAGGGCCCCATTCCAGCCCGAGTGCTTTCAGCAGATTGGGGAAATGAGTCAGGGGGAGCACTCAGCTTGAGGGGGGCCCCCCCCCCCCCCCCCCCCCCCCCGGGAAGGGGGTTACTGTAGATTTTGTCCAAAAGCCCGCCCCCTCTGACTAGCCCGGGGGAAAATAGAGACCCCACAGGGAAATCAGTCTGACTTCTCAGCTCTGATTATACTTAAACTGGTCCCTAATCTCCGAATTTTTTATCCCCTTTTTTTTTTTTTTTTTTTAAAATTTAGTCACTCCTTATTTGGGAAAATAAATGTTACTTTGGGATTTTTTAGTTTTAAAGATAAGGGCCTTTTTTAAAAATTACATACCCCCCGGGTGGCCAGAAACTCCCACCCCCAGATTGGATTATTCATGAACGCCACCATACACTTTAGAGATAGTTTAAAGGGGGGAGGTTTTTTGGGTTTTGAACTTGGAAAATTGGGCAGGGGAGAAATTTTTGTAAGTCAGGCCAGGTGGTCTAAAATAGCAAGTAGGATAGTTTATTTGTATTCCAAAAAACCGGCTTACGTAATGAGAACTGTCCAAAAAAAAGAAAAAAAGAAAAAAACCTGAAAAAAAAAAAAGAACTGACATATTGATGTTGTGTTTATAAAAGAAAAGGAGGAGGATTATGTTTGTGGGTTATATAATATGACCCGGGTTATGGGGGGGAAGGGGTTGCTCGGCTGGCCCAAAAGTAGGCATCCCTTCCCCCCTGAGGGAGCACCACCTAAAGGTCTATATAGAATTTGAGTTATTGGGGCATGGGAGGGGAGTTGAGAGGTATAGAGGGGAGAGAAAAGGCAGAGGAGTGTAGGGGGGTAGGGCTTCATGAGCGTGGAAAAGAGGGGGGGGAAAAGAGAGGGGGGGAAAGGGGGAAGAGGGGCAAGGGGGGAGTAGAAGGCAAGACAAGAGAGAACTGAAGGGGCAGCAGCCCCTTTCATGTGAGTATGCATCCCCGGCCCCTGAAGTAACTGTGGGGCGGGGCTTGACAAAATTTGTTAACCCGGGATTTGAATTTTTCCATTACTTCCCAGATAACCGTCAAATGTTTAAATCCCTTAATATTAATATTATAGTGTATTTGAAAAATCAAAGGGGTTTCTTTCATAGGTTATTTTCAAAAACCATGTCTTTGTATTTTTGTGCTGGGGTTTCCCCTTTTAACCCTGGGCCCCCGTTCTCTGGGTCCTGAGGAAAAGCTGCACTGAAAAGTGGGAAAAGGAAAAAACATGTCTTACAGAAAATTGTAAAAATTAAATTTTTCCCCACATGGATAGCCTTAGAAAAATGCTAACAAAAGAAAGCGGCGGGCATGGGGGGGCCCTTTTGTTGGGGGGGGGGCCGGCTTTTGGGGGCCTTCTCAAATTTTTGGCGGGGGGAGGGGAAAAAAAAAAAAAAAAAAAAAAAAAAAAGGGAATTTTAATGGGTCCTGGACCGGTGGGGCAAAGGTCGAAGGCGGGGGGCCCCACAGTGATTATTGCAGGGTGCTGGGGGGGAGATGAGAAAGAGGACACTGGGGCTTTGGGCAAAAAGGCTGGGCCTCCCTGACCTGCCTTTTCATCTGCTTTGGATCAGTTTTTCCACAAAGCTGCTCCCGAATTCCCTCAGGAGGGGGGGAGATGCAAGCTTCTTTGGAGTGTGCAGGGGGGGGGTTTCCTCCCTGGGTTTTAAGCTATTTAAAGGTATGGAGGCCGCAGGGACTGCCCAACTCCTGTTGGTGACCTAATTAACTCACTGGCTCACCGGCGGATCTTTTTTTTTGCTGCTGGGGGGCCCCATCTTTCTTGGGTAGGCGACAGGTGCTCTACCTCCCCAGGGAAAGCTAATGTAACGGCTGAAGGCATGGCAGTTGGGCCCACAGATCCCAGGAAAGCACAGGTGAGTGGAGTGCACCAGTACATATTTTCATTAAATGACTAATACAAGTAACTTCCCGGGGGGGGGGGAAAAGAAAGAAAGAAAAGCTGGAGAGTAACCTTCTATAAAAAAAGCTTGCCCAGGGCTGGAGAATGGGCTCGGGTTAAGAGCGTGACTGCTCTAAAGAAAAATTTAGTTTAATTTCCACAAACACAGGTGCTACAACCATCTGTAATGGGATCTGATGCCCCCTTTTGGTGTGTTGAAGACAGGACAGGTACTCAAAATTTTTTTTTTTTTTTTTTTTTTTTTTTTTTCGAGACAGGGTTTCCTTTTGTAGCCTTTCTGTTGGAAAAATCACTCTGAGCAGGCTGGCTCGAACTCAAAAAATCCTGCGTCTGCCTCCCAAGTGCTGGGATTAAAGGGGCCCCCCCCGCTTTTCTCAATAAATAAATAGTCTTTTATTAAAAAACGCTTGCTACTAAATATGGTCCCCAAGTTTTGGGGCCCCAAACACATATATAAAAAGGTTTGGGGCCGGTGGTGGTTTGTGCTTGAAAAGCGACACACAAAAAGGGAAAGGGATCCCTTTGGGGGGGCCCCCTGGCCAAATGACCTAGGAGGTGGTTTGGTTGAGAAAGGCTCCCTTGGCTCAGTGTTGAAATGCTTGGTTTCCCGTTGGTAAAACTTTGGGAAGAATCAGGGGGTAAGGGCAAATTTGAGGTTTCCAAAGACTTTTTTGCCGCCCCACTGCCCCCCTTCCCCCCCCCGACTCTCAGATCAGTTATGAGCTCTCCCCATTCTGCCATGCCTTTGTCCACAATCTCGGATCTTAAGTCTGCGAAACCTAAGCCCCGTTATAAATTGCCCTTTGGTCAAGTATTTGTAAAAAGAAGAAAAAAGTAAGGGCACCAGTTTTAATCCCCAAGCCTCATTTCCTCTTGGGAAAACCCTTTTTTCAAAAAGACACCCGTTGAATCCACAAGCCCATTTTCATGGGGAAACCTTGTTTAAAAAATAGTTCCCCGGCGGGCGGTGGACCATTTTAAGAAGGGAGACACTTTTTTATTTCGAGGCCGCCTGGGGCTTCAGAAACCCCCAAAAGGGGGTCACAAAACCGCTGAAAAAAAAACTGATTCCGGCTGGAAGATTTGGGGTAGCAGTTAGGCCGAACCCCGGGTCCTGGGTTCAACCCCGCCCCTTTGGTCACAACCTTGTATGGATTATGCCTCCCAGGGGCCAAAACCGAGGGGGGGGAAGGAGGCCGGGGTTAAGGAGTGGTTTAAAGAAAAGGGGAGGGGAAAAAAAAACCGGGGAGGGGGGGAGGGGAAAAGGGGGGAGGGGAGGGGAGGGGAGGGAGGGGGGAGGGAGGAAAAAGGGGGGGGAGGGGGAAAGGGGAGGAGAGGGGAAGGGAAAAAGGAGAAGAGGCATCCCTTTGGGGGGTAATCCTTTTCTGTTCCCCCTGGGGTGATTCCTCTCTGCCTAGTGGAGACTTGTGGCCTGATGGTGACGACGGCAAACCAAAAAATCAATGGTTCAAGGAAGGGAAAAGCTGTAAGGGGGGCTGGGAGGGGCGGGCAAAAGTAGGGAAAATGGTTTTTTTTGAGCGCATGAGGTTTAAATCTGGGGTCCTCTAATCCTAGCACTCAGGAGGCAAAAAAAAAATGACAAGTGCCGGTAGCCGGGGTACACAATGAGAATCCCCCACCCTCCCCCCCCGCCAGGGGGTTTTGTGCAGTTTGCCCGTTGGCCTGGCTTTCCTGAATTTTTTCGTAGACCAGGCTGTTCTCAAAGGCCTCTGCCTCCCAAGTGCTGGGGGTTAAAAGTATGGGGGCGCCATCTGGCCCCCTGAGCACTTAAAAAACAGAAAAAAAAAAAGTCTCAAAAGCTTTTGTTCATTTTGGGGTGTGGGGTGTGCCCCTAGCACACAGCTTTTTCTTTTAGGAGGGTCACCCGGGGTTTTGGGTAAAATAGGTCTTCTAGTAGGGGCAAATTCCTTCCTCGTGAAGACCCCACCAGCCCCCAAGAATTTTTTTTTTAAAGTTTGGGTTTTTAATCCCCAAGAAGAAAATAAGGGGAAGGGAAGAAACGAGGGGAAAGTACATGAAATAGGTATTGGGGATGAAGGTAAACTTGCCACCAAAAAAAAAAAAAAAAAAACATGTCTTTAATTCAGTGGTTTGTTTATAACAAGTCCTTTTTTTAATGGTCTTACTTTTTGCCTTTTCTGGGCCCAGAACTCGAGTAACCAGGCTGGCCAGAACTCCGAGATTGTTGCTTCTGCCCCCCTGTTTGGATCCTGCAGAGGCCCCCTGGCTTCCCACCCCCCCCCCCCCCCACCCCCAGTCCCCCAAACACACACACACCACAACACAACCCCCCCACACAAAGGGGGAAGGGTTTTGAACTGACTCTTAAAACCAGTAGTCCCAGGGGTAAAAGCAGGTCATGAGGTGACCCCCCTGAGCCACTCTGACCCCAGAGTTTTTGTCTGGTTTAATTTCTTCGTGCAAGTTGGGGGTAGGAGCCTATCCCTAAGACCTTTGGGGGACCATTCCCTTTTTTTGAGGCTTTGCCTCCCTTTCCCCGACCGCTACTCCTGAGGGAAATTGAGGGTCAGCCCCGGCTTGCTCGAGCAGGATGTCCGTGGCCACCCGTATAGCTGGGAAAAGGGAAAAAAGGGGAATCAAAATAATTTCTTCATTTAACCCTGTTCCAAATATTTCCAGGACATACTTACGCTGAAAAATTTTTTAGTTGTTTATCTGAAATTCAAAACCTACTTTCTAGTAAACCGGGTTCCCTGTGAGAAGGAAGCTTGGCCCAGCATCAGGAAAATGAAGTCTCAGATCTTTGTGTGTCGGTCCCTTTTTGGCCCAAAAACCCGTTTTTTTTTACAGTTTCGTTTACCCCCCAAATAAAAGAGCGGTACTAAGCAAACAGTCCCCCAATCGGCTTTAGAGGCAGTTTCTGGCAGAAATGATTTCATTAAAAAAAATTGTCGGGATTCGCAAATACACCAGTATCCTTTTGGGGGCAAAAACGGTTTTTAAAATTGAGTTAGGGCTTCCCTTCAGAAAAGGGAAAACAAGGAAGAGTGGGGCTTCTGGTCCCAAAAACCTTTTTTAATCCTCATGCCCCAGGAAAAACAAAAAAGTCCCCCGGGGTAGGGGAAATTCCTTTAGGAAACCCTGGTTTTCCCAAATTTGGGAAAGGAAACCTTTCCCTATTGGGGCAGTTTTGGTTCCCCCAATTTAAGGGCCCCTTACCCTTTGGAACCAAAGGGGGTTAATTTTTGGAAATTAGTTTTTTCCCCATTTTTTTAAGGGGGGCCCCCTTCCCTTTAATGAAGGGCCCCCCAAATCCCCCCCCAAGGGATGGGGACCTTTTTTGGTTTTTTAGGGGGGATTGGGGAAACTTTTTGGGGAAAAATGGTTCCCCGCCTTTTTTCCCAAAAACCCCAATTGGCTTTCCCCAAAAGGGGGGAAACTTTTAGGGTTTTTTCTCTGTGAGACCGGGCTTTTCCTGGGGAAACCCCTCTTAGACCAGGCTTCCTCGAAAATCAGAAAAACCGCCCGCCCCTGCCCCCCAGTGCTGGGGGATTAAAAAGGGGTGCGCCACCACCCCCGGCCCACAATAAATAATTAAAAGTAAATTTAAAAAAGGGGTTTCCTGTTCCCCTTTTTTCAAAACCCCACCAGAAGAGGGATTATTTTTAGATGGGGTTTTGAGCCACCATGTGGTTTTGGAATTTAACTCCGGCCTTGGAAAAGAATCAAAATGCCCCTTTTTCTTTTGAGCCTTTCTCCAGCCCCATTAAATTTTTAATTTTAATTTCAAAAATTTTTATAATCTTTTAAAAAATTTTTAAATTTTGTGAGTTTTTTGCCTGCATATACACCATATGCATACAAGTGCTCAGAGAGGCCAGAAGAGTCGTTGATGCCCTGGGACTGGGGTTATAGACAGCTGTAGTAAGTCACCTTATGATGATAGGAATTGATCCCTGCCCTCTGGAAGAGCCAACTGTCCAGCTCCATATACATATTATAAATACCACTCTGAGCTAATTACTATTTTTTTTAGCTATGTGCTCCAAAATGTTTTTTCCGCACCTCTTTCTCTTTCCCCGCTATGAAACAGATACTAGAGCGCTGCACAGAAAATAGTGTAACTGCTGCCTACCAATAAAGGCCACCAGAGGGGGATAGTGAGGGCCCGAGGGGGCCAGGAGGAATTGGCTCCCTTCACCTGGCTTCCTGTTCCTATCAGGGCTAGGATCCTACGTAGAGGCAGGGCCCCTTTCCCGTACTTGTTGTGGAATGAACTTTGGAGGGTGTTTTCCTCAAGCAAACAGTCAAGAAGCAGCTCTGTAGCATCCCACCCGGAGACACCAGCAACCAGTAGTCTGGGTCCCAGGCAATGCAGAGACCACGCAAGAGCACCAGATGTTAACAATGTCGAAAAGGTTCTGTCCAGCCCTGTCCAGGTTTTAGTAACTCCAAACTCTTGACTTTACTCTATGGTCTAGACAGTAGAGATGCTTTCTGCTTGCTCATGTCTTTTTAATCTTGGGGGGGGGGGCGGGTTATTATTTTCTTTTTATCTACCTACATATCAATGTTTTGCCCGCATATAGACCAGGCTAGCCTCAGACTCGGAGATTCACCTGTTTATGACCCCGAGTGCTGGAATTAAAGGTGTGCGTCAGTATTAGCGGGTTTAAAGAAAGGACCAACATTTCGAATCGCCAAGATATAGTGACAATTAAGAAAGGGCTACCCAAGCCGGGCTGTGGTGGCGCACGCCTTTAATCCCAGCACTTGGGAGGCAGAGACAGGCGGATTTCTGAGTTCGAGGCCAGCCTGGTCTACAGAGTGAGTTCCAGGACAGCCAGGGCTACACAGAGAAAAACCCCGTCTCAAAAAACCAAAAAAAGAAAAAGAAAACAAACAAACAAACAAAAAAAATAAAGGACCCTTTTTAACTCAGGCTGGTCCCAAACTTGCTATGTTGCCAAAGCTTCTCTTGAGATCTTGTTTTTCTACTAAGGACTGTAGGCACCAGCCCCCTAATCTTTACTTCATGTTTTCTGTGTCTAATATGTTAAATACACAAGTAGCATTGTGTTACATTTGCTTGTAGTGTTCAGTACAGTAACAAGCTGTAGAGGTTTGGGGGCCCAGGACACTATGCTATGCAGTATAGCTTAGGCATCTGTCTTAGAAATGTTACCGCTGTGATGGACACCATGGCCAAGGCAACTGTTAGAAGGACAACATTTCATTGGGGGGCCGGCTTACAGGTTCAGAGGTTCAGTCCATTATCATCAAGGTGGGGGCATGGCAGCATCCAGGCAGGAGGAGCTGAGAGTTCTATCTCTTTTTTCCAAAGTCAAACAGAGACTAGCTTCCAGGCAGCTAGGAAAAGGGTCTTAAACCTAAGGGCCCCACTCCAATAGTGCCACTCCTGGGCCAAATATATTCAAACCACTACAGCATGTAGTCAGTTGTCTCACTTAAGGTTTTATTGATTTATTGATTATTTGTATATGAGTACACTGTGGCTGTTTTCAGACATATCAGA
>JAJTUV010005127.1:0-11712 GCA_021653895.1 Mastomys natalensis
AGTATGAAATTCAACGGGACTCACCGTAACAAATATTAATGTGGGGCTGGCAGTGTGGCTCAGAGGAAGAATGCTTACTGACAACCAAGGCCCTGAGCTCAGTCTCCAGGACTTGGGGGTGGGGTCAGCAGACATGGGGGCAGGCACATGGGATGACACTGCTGTGAGAATGGAAGCTGAGGGACACACACACACACACACAGGCCAGGGAAGCAAGCAGTCTTCTACCTCAACCTCACTGTAATCCCCGGCAGCAGAGGTGTTTGTGCTGTCTTCAAAATTGGTGCGAGCTTTCAACTTAGAGAGCACATCCCACTGTACTTCAGAACTCAGTAGTGTATGTGCAGCCGGGCTGCCCCAAACCAGTAGGGGTTTCCTATCAAACTCATGATCACATTGTTAAAATCTGGAGTCAAGAACCAACTGTGTGCATGTCTGTGAGACTCTGACTCTCAGCTTTATGTCAGGTGGGGTGAGTAAGACAAAGCCTGTCCTCAAAGGGTTTTCCATTTTCACTGAGCTGGGTAACTGTCTGACAAACAATCGGAGAGTGCCAGGCTGTAGCCCTAGATAGAAGCAAGCAGTAAGAAAGCATCCCTGGACAAAGATCAAAGGAAACAAATTGGGTGTGGTCAAAAAGATGTGGTAGCCAGGCATGCTTCTGTAATCCTAGCATTTAGGAGGTAGAGGCCAAAGGATCTGGAGTTCAAAGGTTCCCTCAGTTATATGGTGAGTTTGAGGCCACCCTGGGATACATGAGATTTTGTATAAAAAACAAAATGTTACGAGATATTGAAACAGGAGGATCATTAAGTTCAAAAGAAGTGAACTATGCCCCTATCTGAAATAAATAAATTGAAAAATTTTCAAAGGTTAGGCATTTGACTAGCTCATGAGAATACGACTGAAGGCTCAAAAACCTAACCATATTTCCCCTGGAACAGATGGTTCAGCATTACTGTTAGTGGTCATATCTATATATCTATGGCTAAGAATGGGTCCCGAGTTAAGATGCTTATTAGCATGGTCGCTCATGCCTATAATCCTAATATTTGGGAGGTGAATCTAGATTGTGACTTTGTGCCCATTTTTAAATTCCAGTACTTGGGAGTGGAGGCAGATCAGGTGTTCAAGGCCAGCCTGGCTTCTGTCTCAAAAACAGAGCTACTATTCTGTCAGGCAGGGAGCTACAAAATGTAGTCCCAGCTTCTGCTGAGAAGTCAGAGGCAAGAAGCTAACAAGATCTGTCAAGATTATAGGGAGAGTTCAAGGCTAACTCAGTGATTAATTTAGACCCTATCTCAAAGCATGTCAAAGGGCCAGGGATGAGTGTCAGTGTAGTCACTTTTCAGTATGTGGCAGACCCTGGTTTCAACCGCTGCACACATCCTAATAAAAGAAATCAAACCAAACAATGCCACTCAGTATATTATCAGTTGACTATATTGAACTAATTCCTATCTCCCATTTATGTCATATGTCACACATAAACACACTAGGTGCCACTACAGCATTATGGCATCCATTAGACATTGTCTTAAAAACCTAAAAAACAAAATTAGAATGCCAGTGTTCTTTCCTCTGTCTCTGAAATGCTAGAATTACAGGAGCATGCCACCACATCCTGGATACCATTACCATTAAAAATAAAAAAGAACAAAACAAAACAAAAACAACCTTTTTTTTTTAAGACAAGGTCTTTTACTATGTAGCTTTGGCTGTCTGGGAAACTCATTCTGTAGACCAGGGTAGCCTCAACACAGAGAGATCTGCCCACCTCTGCCTGCCCAGTTCTGAAATTAAAGGTATGCACCACCATGCCTGACTCTCTAAAAATACTATTTTATTATTTTATTTGGATGGTTCTTGAGAGACGTGTGTGGTGTGTGTGTGTGTGTGTGTGTGTGTGTGTGTGTGTGTAAGTGTAGAGTCAGTTCTCATATGAGCAGTTCTGCTGTTGGAACTTAGGTGATCTGGTGGCTTGGTAGCACCTTTAACTGCTGAACCATCTGTTTTCTGACCCCTCTTGTTTCAATATTTAAAACAGAGTAGACAAAAAAATTTCTAACTCTAATTAGAGCCAAGATTTGTAATATTCCATGCTTTTATGTACCTTTATAAAAACCTGTCTTCAGCATTTCTCCTGAATGTTCGAATGGAGGCTTTCCTAGGCTGGCTGGCTGGCTGACAGAGCAGGGAGGCCAGGGCACCTGCTGATTAGTCCTTGAGCTCCTCAGTTGGAATCAACATCTGGCTCCTCCCTCCTGCCCTTCCTGGGAGACAGGAGCCCAGCCTTGGGAATGTTTACCTTCTCTCCTTGCCCTGAGAATGAACAGTCTTGCAAGGTGACTTGGAAAATAAATCTCTAGGGTCCTCCCAGTTCGCATAAGGCCTGCACCCAGAAACCTGTCTTTCCCTCTTCCAGGAGCAAGCAAACCTTTCACTTAATAAAACAAAAACCAGAAATGAAAATAACAGCCAGCCATGTTTTGAGTTGGGAACTCGGGGGAAGGAGGGGTAGAAGGGGGCGGATTTCAGACAGCCTGACTTCTGTCCCTAATGGATTATCAGCACAAGTCGGAAGAGAAAAATACCTTTATTAAAGGACAGTGCCGTCACACCTGCCAGTTCTCTTCTGTGTATGTGGGCGTGGTGGGCACATGGCCAGGAAGGTCCTGTCAAACAGCTTGGTGCTTTGAAGGAAAGAGCTAGAGAATATTTGCAGAGATAACTGACTGAAAAAAAAAAATGTGGCCAACAACCCCACGTGTCCTTAAGCAGGTACCAAAATCCAGGGCCTGGTGGCAGGTCAGCTGGGCTAGGTGGAGTCTGGCCTGTGCGATCTGGTTGAAATGATTGTCTTTCCATCCCCCACACATCCAGTGGGGTAGACTGGAGTCTTGTTTGAGATACCAGGGGCTTCGGTGGTTGAGTGGATCTTGAGCCATGAATCTGTTGGCACGGGGCCTCCCATCCCTTGGATGAAGCAGGAACTGCTTTTTGAGAGAGGTTCCGAGAAAGAGCCATGGAGGCGTCTTGGGAGGCTCCTGAGCATACTGACAGGATGGAGACCATCAAAGGCAAGGCCTAAAGAGCTCAGGTCGTCTGAAGTAACCCTCCAGAGCAGTCTGGAGTACAGAGGAAGAGCACTGACAGGACAGATGTTGCCTGTGTGAGGACTGTCGGAAGCAGGTCACCGCTTTTGTTCTATCATTCACTTCAGCAACAGAAGCCTAGTTTCTCACAGAGCAGGAGGCTAGGAGTCCAAGGTTGGGCTCCCTTCCAGCTTGCACAAGGATGCTTCTGGCTGGTCTTCTCATCAGAAGGAAAGTAAACAGTTGCCTAGTTCTCTTCCTGAGAAATTTGAGGGCATCTGCCTATTGGGCCCATCCATTTCAGCCTTGTTCAAACCCACTACTCCAAACCCCCAAAGGGGACCCTTTTATTTTGCCCTTTTTTAAACCCGTCCATAGTCACTTTCCTCAGTGGGGCCCTTTTGAGAGACCCCAGTTTTTTTGGGGGACTTTGGGGAACAGAATTAAAAAACTTTTCCTTTGGGGAACATTTTAATGGTTCTGTTTTCCATTTTTTTAGTTTTGGGGTTTGAATGAACCCGTGGGGCCCGTTTCTGGTCCATTTAACAGCTGGCTTTACTGGGAAGACAACAGGGCTCCTTTTTGAGCAAACTTTGTATAACCTCCACGGGGCCTGCTGCTCTTTCCTTTCCCTAGGATTCCCGATGCTTTGGTGTGGGAGGTTTTGTGTGATGTGTGATTTCTGGAAAAAATTTAAAGCATTTTTGGGGCTCCCCGGGCCCAGCTTTTTACTAACTGGGGCTATAGGGTCCCCCCCTTTTTCTTTTTTAAATTTTAGAAATTTGTTTCATAAAGCTGTTTTTTCCCTGGCAGGGGCTGAGGTTTTTTTTTACGGGTGTATTTTAGCCAGACAAACCTTAAACCTGCAATTTCCCCCTTTCCCTCCCGCCTCTGGAGTTTTCTTGGGGATTTACAAAGGGTTTTTATTTTCCATATTTCCCACTTTTCTGAAATGTGGGAACCTTTAGCCCCGGGCGTTTTTTGGGGGTGTAGCCTCAGTTTTCTTTGTTTCTAAGAAGCTGTGAGCTATGACGCCCCCCAGAGCCCTGGAGAAGGGGAAAAGGAAGGGCCCTGGCTTTTGGGGTCCCGTGATTTGGGGTTTTAAAATAGGAGGTCTGATTAAAATTTTGGAAAAAAAGGGCCTTTTGCTTGAAGCCCAGGCTCCCTCTATGACTGTCGGAAAGGGGGTGATTCTTTTTTCCAAAATCCTCCCCCAAAGGTCTGGGGAGGGGGAGGAGATGCTGGGTGAGAGATTGGGTTTTGGGGGGTCCCCTACAGGGTAGAGGGCTTAAATTTGGGTTCTTGGAAAGGCAAAAAGGGGGCCTGCTTTTGGGTGCCTGGTCAAAAAAAAAGATCCCAGTGAATTGTCCTAAGGGTAGCCTTTTCCATAGGTCTTTTTTAATGGCTCCCGTTGTCCTCCAATAGGTCCTTGGGCCCTTTACCTTTTTTTTTTGTCAGAGAAGGGCTTGTACTGGCCAGGATTAGGCCCAAAGGGGAATTTTTTCAGCCTTTTTTTTAGACCCCCAATGGGGGTCTATGCCCGAGGGCCCAAACGCTATTTTCACAGAGACAGCTTTGTTTCGTGGGGTTTTTCTGCATTTCCTTTTAATTTCCCCCTGCTTTTTTGGGGGAAAGGAGCCGGATCATTTTAAGATCAACCCTCCCTTTTTAGGCAAACCCAAAGCTTTTTTTTTTTTCAAAAAACAAATAGCATAGCAGGCAGAAGTGACCCCTTGGGGCCCCTAAATGAGCCCTTTTTGGGGGCACCCTCTGGGGTTTGCTTTTTGGGTGCTTTTGGGTTAAAATTCATTTTAACCCCCAAAAAGGCCCCATTTTGGCTGTGGAAAACATTAGATTTTGTCCCCCCATTTATATAACTTTTTGGGGCCTTTAGTTTTTTAGTTGTTTTTTCTGCCGATTGTCTGGGCGGGGACGGCTTGCAGCAGGGGGGGGGAATCACAGGACAGGCTTTCTGTCTACTCTAGGAAATGTTTCCTTTTTTTGGCTCATTTTTTGGGTTTTCTTTTTTTTTTGGGGCCTTTTAATTAAAGACACCCCCTTTTTTAAAATGACACCTGCTGTTGCTACATTCTGTTACATTTTTAAACCCTCACAACAATTTTTTGACATAACCCCTTTTTTGCCCCCCCATTTTTTTTTTCAGAGAAAGGGTCTCATAAGCCTGGGCGTTTCAAACTCCTGTCGTCCCATCTCCATCATGCAAGCTTGGGATCGCCGGGTGGCATGATTATATCCAGCTGTAGAACGGCCTTTAGTTATTAAAAAAAGGGTGATTGGGCCTTGGTCAAATGGCTTTTTGATTTTGGAAAAAATTAATAAAAGTGATGTTGGGGTGTAGAGAATCTCACAGTTAAGAGACTTTCTCCTCTGTAGAGGACTAAAGTTGGTTCCCAGCACCCACCTCCCGGTCATCTTACAGCCACCTGTAACTCCAGTTCAGGGGATCGACCCCCTTTCTGGCCCCTGAAGAATCCCCCAAAGCTTTATTCACAAGACACAACAACACATAAAAAACCCAAAACTTTAAATTTAAGGGGTATAACCCTAAAAAATGGCCTATAAAGGAAAAAGGCCTTTTTTACATATTTCCCAGTGTGGGGTGATCACTACTAAAATTTCCCCACAATGTGCACTGATCACTGCTATTTGGGCTAAATAGACACAGAAATTAAATAAATTTTAGTCTTTGAGTGAGCATGGTACACTGGGGGCTGAGGCAGGAGGGTAAGTTCAAGGCAATCACAAAAGAAATGACTTTGCAGGTCCTTTTTAGTAGTTTGACATGCTGTGGTGTTTTGCTTTGTGTTTATTTTGTTCTGTGAGATAATCGTTCCAATGGGTTTAACAAACCTGTCTCAGTGTTTTTAGAAGCATGTCAAAAAGAAGGGCTGTATCTCAGGCATTACATGGCAAGGTTTTTGCACTCAGACATTTCCAGGGGCTAAAGGGTGCTGCTAAAAGTGGTGGCTTTATTTTTATTTTCTTGGTGGGTTTTCTGTTATTTACAAAGATATGTTTTATTTTGCTAGGCAGGGGGGGTGAAAGGAAAAAATGAGCCCATTATAAAAAGATGATTTCATGCCAGAGAAATTTAATTTTTTTTTATGGAAAAAATTTTAGGGAAAAAAGACTGGGTTGGGGTTGAAGTTCCCTGCCTTAATTGTAAATAAACCCCACTGTTGATGGGGGTGCTGGGTCGTTTTGTCAACTTGACTCAATCAAGTCCTTTGGGAAAAGGGGAACCCTCTGGGGAATGCCTCAACAGACTGGCCTGTAGGAAGCGGTGTTTTTGATTGATGGTTGATAGCCCCGTGTGGGTGGTCCTGCGTAGGAGAAAGCAGGTGAGCAGACCACAGGAGAAGCCGTGGCAGGTTCCTCCCAAGGGCTCTGCTTCAGTTCCTGCCTCACTTTTCCCTCCGTGATTACTGTAACGTAAGGTGACTCAAACTGTTTCTTCCCTGAACTGCTTTTCCCTGGTTTTACCAAACAGAAGCAAAAGTACCCAGTAGGACGCTCAGTGAGTCACTCCTCAAAATGCTCTCATTGTAGTAAAATCATGGGGAAAAAGGGGTGCTTAAAGGGATCTTAGATGCTCCGTAACCAAGAAGCCCTTTATCTTGTGGTTGGTGAAGAGCAATGAAAAATCTCAAAGGGGTAAGACTCTTTAGACTGTTAAACTTAGTTGTTGCTTTTATTTGAGTGTTTAGTACCTCCACCCCATCTTCTTTCGGAGACTTCTCATGTAGCTGGCTAGGACTGTAGGGTTTGTTGGCCCCTCCCCCACCAGTCTCTTGTGATAGATCTCATTCTATCTTAGACTGGGGCCTGGAACTCAAGATCCCCCTCCTTGGGTCCCAAAAGCTGGAGTAAAAGTGTGTAGCAGAAAACTTTGCTTGAGTCATTTCTAAATGAAAAAAGCCTGTGGGCACAGTCTTATGCAAAAGATCAAGGCTTGCACAAATGTATGCACTGTAACCACAGTAGGAAAGGTACCTCGGGCTTTTGACTAAAATACAGACATACCCATCTAACCTGAGATCCCCGACTTGACAGGAAAACAATTTAACTTCTCAATGAAACTGTAAAACCTTGAGGCATTTTTGGACCTTCATTGGTACAGGTGCTATTGAGTATAGACTGACTTCATACAGCCATGTGGCGTATCCCCAGGTGTGTCCAGGTTGCCCACCTCGTCAAGGCTCCAGAAGACAGGCAAGGGTGTGGCAGTTGGCAGATTCAGCATTGTCTCTGTGGTTTTAAGATGGTCAAAGACAGAGTGCTTGGTCTCCTTTGACTGTAACCTTTTTAACACGAACTGGGATCTTATTTTTCCTTTCAACTTTTGTGGGGCATTTAACTATGTTGTTGTGTGGTGTGTGTGGTTTGTGGGGTGTGTGGGGTGAGTTTTATTAAACATTTCCCCCCAATCTAGTCTTTTGGCAGCCAGCCCGGCTGTCTTTTGCCAGCCCTCTTCTCTGGACTTCTTCATTTACCATGGATGGTTTCTAGCAGTAAGAATAGATATGCCCCCCCCCTTTTATTGTACCCAAAGGCAAAGGAAAGAAAAAAGCTTTACACCTGTGGCTGTTCCCCTTTTAATTTTTCCCCCCCTCAACCCCCAAAGAAGGGGTTTTTTTTTTCAATTCCATTTTCCTTTTTTGGGGTTTTTTTAAAATTAAAAAAAATTTTTCTTGGCCCCAAAAGGGGAACCTTTTAAAAATTTTTTAATTTTTCCCAAACCCCCCCGGGGTTTTTTTGGGGGGAAATTTAAATTTTTGTTTTGGTTGGGGGGTTGGTGTGTTTTAAAAAAAAAACCCCCCCTTTCCAACCCTCTTTTTTTTCCCCCCCCGTTTTGAAAACCCCTTTTATTCTTCTTCTAATGGGTTTTTTTTGAAAAAAAGGGTGGGGTTTTCCCCCCCTTTTTTGGTTGGGCCCTTTTTTCCAAAAAATTTGCAAAGGGGGAAATTTTTGGGGTTGGGAACCCCCTTTTTTTTGGGGGGGGGGGGAAAAATTTTTTGTTTTTTTTTTTTTTGGGGGGCCCCGGGGTTTTTTTTTTCTTTTTTTATTTTGGGGGATGTTTTCCCAGAAATAACTCAGGGGTTTGGGGCAAGGGGGGAAAAACCCTTTTTTTTTTCCCCCCCAAAAATTTAGGGGTGGTTATTGTTTGAAAAGGCTCAGCCAAAGCAAATTTTTTTTGGGGAAAAAAGGGCTTTCCCCTTTCTAGACCCCCCTTCTACCAGGGGGGGGGTTTTTTTACAGTTTTTAACCCAAAGGGTTTTTTTTTTCCCATTTCTGGTTTTTTTTTAAAAAAAAAATGGGATTAGTTTTTTTCTTTTTGGGGACCCCGAAAAAAGGGCTCCCCTTTCCCCTAGGGGGGCGGGGCCCGGTGGTTTGAAAAAACCCCCCCGGGTTTTGGGGGGCAGACCTTTGTTTAAGGGCCCCTTTCAACCCTTGTTTTTGAGAGGTGCTTTAATGTTTAACCAGCTAGCCAAAAAAGGACTTTGCTTTTTACTCATGGGGAACTGGAGAACGCCCGCCACACAAAAAGGACAGGGGGGCGGTTTTGCAGTGCTAGGGGTTTTTATTTGACATAGGGAATTTGTTGCTGCTTTGCCCTTTTCTAACAGATTGTGCCCGTGTGAGCCTGCAAGATGGCCTCATAGGTAAAGGCCTTCCGCCAAGCCCCACAGCTTTAAAATTTGGGAACCCCTGGGACCCACATGGAAGGGAAAGAAGTGAGTTTCCCAGTTGTTCTTCAAACCTCTGGGACATGTCCCTGACACTTGTGCGCAAGCACTTACACAGAAACAAAAAATAGTTTTTTTAAATTACGCTACGGCCAATTTCCTTTTTGGAAAAAAAATTTTGTGGCATTAGAGCCAGGGGAGGAGTTCTGCCCGCCTTAAAACTGGAGGGCACCTTCCCCAAAAGGGCTGCGGCCAAATTTTTTGGGCTTGCTGCATCTTTTTCCTTTTTGGGTGCTTTGGGGGGTTTTAGAATGAAATCCCTGGGGTTGGAAGGTTTTTTTATTTGTTAGGATCTGCTTCCCCAGCTGGAAATTGTTCAAGAAGCAAACAAAGCCCCCTTAACCTGGAGTCAAAAACTGCCTGGGAGAAGTTTGATGGGGGGGAAAAGAGATGAAACGAACCCATTTCCCGGAAACCGGGCGGCCCCGCCCCGGAAACCCTTTGCTGCTCAGGGGCACTTCCTTCCTTTGGGCAGCTTGGAAACACGGGTGGGCTTTTGTGTTTGTTTGATTTTTTTTTCTCCTGTCAGTGTTTAAATTTTTTATTTCTTGGGTTTTAGGGTTTTTATTACATAGGGCCCCGGCTTTTTTCCCTGGAAAATGCCTTTTTTGGTTTTTTGACCAGACTGACCTCGAGTTCAGGATCATTTCCCTCCACCTGCCTCTGCCTCCCCAAACTTTTGGGAAATTTAAGGGGTGTGTTACCAGTTCCCCGCCCTTTTTACTTTTAAATTTATGTGAGGGATGGGTGTCTGTGGGGGTCGGCGTGGGGGGTATGCCCCCATGGAGTTTACTTAGGGGGGCCCAGGGGAGGTACTGTTTTTCCCCCTAGAGTTAGTTACAGGTGACCTGTGAACTGTGACAAGGGTCCTGGGAAAAAAAAGCTAAACTCCTCCCGGGGCGGGGCCTCTTAAAACCCTTCTAGGGATTTTTTTCAGCCCTGAGGGTTTTTTGTTTCGGGCTTGTTTTTAAATTTTTAAATTTCCCTTTTTCTTTCAGATGAAAAAAAAAAAAAAAGGAAGGCCCGACAGGGGGCCCGAACCCTATTTTTGGCCAGGGCTGTTAATGAATTTTAAAAGAGGTGCCCCGTTCAAAAACAATTTCCCCGCCTTTCTTTCCCCGAAAGTAGTGTTTAGCCAGGCCCCCGGTCCTGCCCCCACCTTTCTTGTTTGGGCTAACCCCACCCCTAAAAATAGCCATTTTTGGTTTAGAGCTAAGTCCTCCTAGGTCACACAGTCAGTGGAGATGCAGTCAGGACTCTGAGTGGAGCCCATGTCTTTAATGGTTTGGTGGGGTGGGGTACATGTTCGGGAGTATGGAGGAAGCCTCTGAGACCCTTGTTGGGATTGGTGAGTGAACGGAGCACTGGTCTAGCAGCTGGGTTTCCAGTCTTTGCTGTAGCACCAGGCTTTCATCCTCATGGGAGACAGATGAACTCGCTTTCTCATCTGTGAAATGGGAGCATCTGTGTTAACTGATGGGAGAGTCCTTTCTGCTGTCTCATTCTATAGCCATGGATTTCATTTTTCGGCTAGTCACGTGTGGCCTACATTACAAAACACCTGTAGTCTTGACGTGCTGGAAATCCAAAACCTTTGTAGTCAGTCTATGCCACAACAGACTTAAACCTTAGTTTTTTGCAGTATTAGGGATTGAACCTAGGGTCTCTTGCATTCAAGGGAAGTCTTCAATGCTAAGCTGTACCTGCATCCTTTACATATTTTCTATTTTGGGCTCATTAAGTTGACCACACTGGCCTTGCATTCGCCATCTCTTGGCCTCAGCCTCTCAGGTGGCTAAGACTTTAGGCTCGTACCACAAAGATCGACAAAACCCAAAGTTTGTTGAAACAGTACTTGACACAAGTTTTACAAGGGCCCACAGATGTAGGGCTGAAGGTGGGAGGCCTCTGTGCCCCGTTCTTTTAGAAGCAGCTGCCTCCAGTAAAGAGGGACCGTGGGTGGAGTTTTGACACAGATCCCTGTGCACTGTATTCTGTACTCTCCTCTCCTTCCATGCTGGTTGCTGCTGCGGTGAGGGGTGAGGAGGGAGATGTCTGAAAGCCAGCAGAAGTGACACAGACAGCTCGCCCTGGAATGCCTGGTGGGCAGATGCCTGCTGTGGGCAGAGGCAGTGCCAAATGATCTCCAGAGCTCCCCAAGGCCGACGCTCTGACCTTGCCCTGTCGGTGTGGTTTTAACCCAAGCTTATAATCGGACCTTGTATTTGGAGCAGCTTGACTGATGGCTGAACACTGTCTGATTTAATGAGCACATCAGTTGTATGTCAGAAGTTTACTGACCCAGATTTGTTTTTAAGCATAGGTCTCAAAGTAGAAAACAGTTAAACTTCTTTGGCTTAAACATGGAAAACAGTCTGCTTGTGGCTCATTCAGTAAAGCCGTGCGCTTTAGTAATTCTGCCTCCCTCTTAAAGAATCCCGTGGTCCAAGAATGTGCGTTTGGCTGACGCTTGAGAAAGATAGGGCCTGTGTGTCCTGGCCCAAGTCCACAGGGTGCTGTCACTCCAGCCCCTCTTTCCCCAAGGAGGGCTTGCCCGACTGACCCTTTTGCGTGGCGGCTTGCAAAGTCTGGTGAGTTTCTTCCTCTGTGGAGCTCTGGGCCTTGGGTGTTGAAACATTCCTTCCTGTTGGCCTTAACTCCATCCTTGTGCCCCTGAGGGACTGAAGGTGAACTGAAAGGAAGCCATTTTCTAACTGAGTGGCATTCTACAAGATCACCGTCCCATTTCCCAGATCACACTGAGAAAAGAAAAGAAAAAGGAGAGGGGGAGGCAAAGAAAGCAGGAGTGAGGAGAAGGGTGGACAGGTTTCCCAGGGCCATTATCCCTT
>JAJTUV010005128.1:0-12278 GCA_021653895.1 Mastomys natalensis
GGGTGTTTGGAAGCTTTCATGCAGTAGGCATAATATGTATATTTAGATTTCTAAAATAATTGTATTAACTATTAAAAGATAAGGAGCGTCTGCATATTTAAGGTAAATTCCTTGAGTTCTGTGGGTGCACATGATGCTCAAGGAACTTGTTAAACCAGATGTGGTGCTGCATGCCTGTAGTCCCAGCAACTGAGACTGAGTGGCTGAGGCAGAAGGATGATGAATGAACCGAGCCTGGCTAGGTACATTTAAACCTTATCTAGGCTACACAGTGAGACTTTAGCTCAAAAAAAAGACAAATCAAAACAAGACTGGAGCTGGGCAGTGGTGGCACACGCCTTTGATCCTAGCACTTGGGAGGCAGAGGCAGGTGGATTTCTGAGTTCGAGGTCAGCCTAGTCTACAGAGTGAGTTCCAGGACAGCCAGGCTTACACAGAGAAACCCTGTCTCGAAAATCAAAACAAAACAAAACAACCAAAACAAAACAAGACTGGGAGCGTGCCCATGCCATGGCATCTGTTAGTATTCTGTCTAAACCCCACAGTTACCTGGCTACAGCCAGGTATGTTCCTCCCCACAGTTGCCTGGCAACAGTCAGGTAGGCCTGGCCCACAGTAAAAGGGGCTGCTTGCCGCCTCCTCTCTCTCTTGATCTCTTGCTCTCTTGATCCCTCTGTCCCTCACCCCTTCCCCCTCTCTCCACGTGTTCATGGCCAGCCTCTACTCCTTCTCTCCTCCCTCCCCTCCCTTCTTCTCTTTTCCTCCTCCTCCTCCTCCTCCTCTTCTTCTTCTCTCTCTCTCTCTTTTTCTCTCTCAATCTCTCTCTCTCTCTCTCTCTCTCTCTCTCTCTCTCTCTCTCAATCTCTCTCTCTCTCTCTCTCTCTCTCTCTCTCTCTCTGTCTCTCTCTGTCTCTCTCTCTCTCTCTCTCTCTCTGCCTCTACTGCCCTCCTGCTCCCTCCCCATCCTGAATAAACTCTATTCTATACTATACCGGTGTGTGTAAACACATCAGCATCTGTGTGGAAGTCAGAGGAATCTGTTTTTCTTCCTTCTACCATGTGGCTCTGAGGGATTGTCTTGACTGCAAGAGCTATACCCGCTGAGCTATGTCACTGGGCCCCACCCTCTATGGTTTTTCTTTGTTGGTTTGGTTCCCCCCACCCCTCACTGCCCAGACAGGGTTTCTCTGTTTAGCCCCGGCTGTCCTGGAACTTGCTCGATAGATCAGGCTAGCCCCAATCTCAGAGATCCACTTGCCTCTGTTGGGGCTGAAAGCCTGTGCCTGGCCCACTCTCTGGTTTTAAACCAAAGAAACATTAGTTTGTCAAGTGACTATGGATCCCCCCCCAGGAGAAAGTTATTATAGTAGAATTACTAATGCATAACACAGCAGGAAAATATTTCAAGCAGAAATTATACTTATATTATTATACTTTATATTATACTTTAATATTATATCGTATAAGCTTAGCAAATGGAAGATGAATGTATAATTGATAATCTATTTCATTATTTAGATAAGTACAATAGATATGCTTCTTGACTTATAATGGAGTTAAGTCTAATAAGCCATATCTTAAGTCCAAACGTGCCTCTCCTACACCTAAGGTCCAGATTGTCATTGCATAGCATAGGGAGAAAGTTCTGTACCTTATATCACTAGGCTAAGGAATGACTACAACTTAAAAGTTGAAATGTGGTTGCTACTGAATATATTACTTTCCTACCATCTTTTAAGTTTTTTTTTTTTAAGTCCTAAATTGGCCTGTTATAAGTTGGAGACCATCTTATATAACTTTGGTAGGTATAACAACCAGGAAAGATGATCAGATAAATGCCAATGAGATAAATATTTATCTAATGTAAATAAGATCTGATTTCAGGTTGTTAGCTGTTTGATTTTAGATCTTGCGAACTTTTTCTGGGCTAACATAATTGCTTGATTTTGTGTTACAGATGACTTGTTTAAAGTTCACAAGCTTAAGCCAAATCTGAAGTGGCGACAGGCTTTTGACAGCTACTTAAAAACTCTGCCTTCATACTACTTAATAGTATGTATTTTTGTGTGTGTATATATATATATATATATATGTATATGTAAACTGTCACTGATGATTCTTGTAAGGAATAAGGAACCAAAAGCTTTACCCCTGCAAGAAGATAACTATCTTTTTACTTTACAAAAAATTTGTGTCGTCATTGTCTTCTCAAATAGTATGCAAGAGTTTACAGGTGACATGGCGGCACAAAAGAGTATTGTCTTTCTCTGTTTCCTTTATTTTTAACTGCCATGGTCATTGTTGTCAACACATCTATGTTTCTCTTATTACAACTAACCTTACCCAATTGTAATTCTGGAATGTAAGAACAAATAATGTCTCAATTCATGTACACCAACTTCCCTTTTGAACTCTAGAAGCTCAGTGGGCATTTCACACCTTAAACAAAGTTTGGAAGAAATTATAATTCTTTATTGCCAGTTAAATGCATCCTTGACACAGTACAATGTGGAAGCATTCGCATTAGACAGGATCCAAGGAAAAGAAAATATGACTTGGCTTTGTTCTGGTTTTTATACTTTGAGAAAACTATGTGTAATGATTCTGAACTGGTCATGTAATCAAGATGATCAAGGCCATTTCAGAGGTCGTTGTCATAACTTAATGCCACGTTTCTAGAGGTTAAAAGGCCGAGTCTTCAATGGGACCATTGCTGGGAGGGGAAGTGGGGTGTGTTGCTATTCCCCATAGCAGGCGTGGGCTCTGCAAACTGATGCAATGGGAATTGATTGATGTTGGGGATTAAGACTGAAAGCAATGTACTTGTTTGCATTGGCTGCTACTGGCTCTTCTTACCCACTCTCTTCTGATTTTTTTCTGCTCCTTACTTCTCTGCTATTTTCATTGCCACTTTTTAATGTTCCATGTTTGGTTTTATGTGCAGCACCTTGACTTCTAAGAAATGAATCATGTCCCCTTGCCCCTTATAACTGAACTTTTGAGTATTTAAGATTTATTCTATTCTTACTGTTGTGTATTTTGTTTCCTTATAGCCATTAAAGAAAGCACTAAGGATGATGGGAGCTCCAAATCTGATATCAGATAATTTAGATTGTGGACTTAGTTACAGTGTTATCTCTTACCTTAAAAAACTCAGCCAACAGGTAGTATTGGTAAAAACGAACAAACCAAAATCCTTTGCCCTCAGAAGTGCATTTCCTTATTCTTTAGTGTAATTGTAACTTTTCAAATTAAATGTGTATATATCTCTACACTTTATTGATTAGTAATAATGTGATTCTCTATGGCTTCTAGCTTTACCATTAAACGCAGTTAAGGGTCTGTCAGTATCATTGGATGCTGTGCCATTTCTCCTTCTGCCTGCCACTTTGTCCTGCCCATATGCTGGCTGATATTTTGTGGCCTAAAAGGGGCAGAGGCTTAACAGGATTCTCTTGTGGGTCACATTTTGTCTGTCCTCCAACTAGTTTCTCCTCGATTCACTTGACTAGTACATCCCCCTTTGTAAGTCAGTACATCAAGGTCTGGTGTGATTCAATACTTTGCCCAATTTTCAGGCAGCATGTTAAGTTCTTATACTCACATGCTAGCCCTTGGCTAAATACCTGCCTGCTTTTCCCTGGAGAAGGGGCACATGAGACCAGTATTCTTCAACCTGGAGGGTGATAGACCCCAAGGGACCTGGAGAGTGGAGTTCTTCCTCCCCTCTTCTTGCCCTTCATCGTTCCCTTTAGACCCTGCCTCATTCACCATTATTCAACTTGTCCCTTGCCTGCCCCTCTCTATTAGCACCTCATCTTCCACTCACCCCTCCTTATCATATTTCTCACTCTTACCTAGACCATTCTTGTAGGATGGAGATATTTGGAAACTTCTATGCTAGAGCACTATGGCCATACACTTGTGTTGTGTGATAAATAAATGCAGCCGCTTTACGCTCTTATTCACAAATGCATTTTTAGGTAGGGAGTAGCATTTGCAGCAACTACAGCATTTCAAGCTGAGCATGTTTGCAAATCTGCCCTTTAGAAAACTGTCTTAAGCAAAGTGTCAAATTTCACTAAGGGACCTGGAAGGCTCCATAATTGGGATGCTGACACGCTTTGCTAGGAATGAGCAAAAACTTAAACCCACATTCTAAAGCTCACAAGAGCGTACTAATCTAGCATGCTCATAAGTGCAAAAGAAAACAAAGGCAAGCCCTGGCTTTCAACCTAACAAGTCCCTGACTCCCAGGTCTTCCTGCTAATAGACTGTTGTTGTAAATACCTTGCTTATTTATTGATATTTTTTAAATATGATGTTTATGTTGGGCTTTAAGGCTTTATCAAGGTATGGCCACAAAGGAAGAAAAGTGAACGGAGTTGAAACTAAATGCTAGTGCTGGGACCTTCTGGGACACACTGTATTTTCTTATTGAATGAACTTTCATGGTCATTCAAAAAAACAGAAACTTTATCTACTTCTGTCTCATATTTCATGACTTAAAAATATATATATATATTCCAAAGTTAGTTAGGGAAAATAAATATCTCTGGCCAATTCATAAAAAAATAAAAATATATTAGGGGCTTATTGAACATTAGTGAAATTTTATCTTTTAGAAAAAGAAAAGATTATTAGTAATTTTTACTAATTTTTTATTCTCTAATTACTAATTTAATATCTATGTCATCATTGTTCTTTGGACCATCTTAGATGTATCTAAAACACAAAGTATGCCCAAAACCCTGCTTTCATTCATTCAAGCAAAATCAATTGATAAAATGTCTTTTAAGGAATTTCCCAATGTTTGTTAGTGATAAACTTACTGAGTAGACATTAAAAGTCATTTGCCTAGTAATATTTATTCAATTAAGCTTTAGTTTTATAAGACTTCCTGGATTAATCTGATATATTTTTTTAAATGATCATTTTTAATGTTTTCAGATATAATACCAATCTATATGATCTGAATCTAAACAATACTTTACATGTATAAGTACAAAACTTTTAAACCCATGTGTCTGGATCAAAACTGAATGAGTTGATTTAGATTAGATTTTGCAGTAACTAGATGTACATTTTCATGTCTATGAATGAAATTCTTGCCCATGGTTTCTATTTTCTCCATGAGTCGTTCATAGTTTTGACACTCCAAAAGACACTTTGCATGAAGTCCTTTGTCTTTCCAGTCCCCTCTGTGTTTGCTGTGGTAGACCAAGAGAGCATAGGGAGGTTCACTTACTGTTTTTCTGTGATTTGCACATGAAAACTGTTTGGTGGGGTTCTTAAAAGTATTTTTTCTTAAAAACTAAAATGATATGGTAGATATTTTCATAACATATTCTGTACTTCCATTTTAGACCAAACTAGAGTCAGACCGAATTCTAGCATCCGTGGGGAAGAAACCCCCTCAGGAAATTGGTATCAAAGTGAAAAATCATTCTGGATGTGGTCTACCTTGGCTCACAATAAGAGTTTTAGGAAACTGTTAAAAGAAATTATAGGGGAAAGCGCACCAAGGCTCACAGAGCTGAATACCAAAGAGTTTGCTGGCTTCCAAGTAGGGCTCTTAAACAAGGTAAGTTGTGACATTGAAAGTCAGGTTCATCTCACTTTGCATTTTTTGCATTTTTGTTGTTTGTGTTGCTTTAGTTTGAAACAATGGCCTATTTTGGGGGTTGTTTTTATTTTGTTGTTGTTGCTGTGAGGAGTAGTAGTATTTTGGTTTTGTGACACAGAGTTTCTTTGTGTAACCCTGGATGTCCTGGAACTAGCTCTGTATACGGGGCTGGCCTTGAACTCACAAAGGTCTGCCTGCCTCTGCCTCCGCCTCCGCCTCCGCCTCCGCCTCCGCCTCCGCTCGTGCCTCCGCCTCCGCTCGTGCCTCCGCCTCCGCCCCCGCCCCCCCACCTCACGCCTCCGCCTCTGCTAGGATTAAATATATGCACCACCAGGCATGGCTTGGGGTAATTATTAACAAAGCCATTTTAAGATTACTCTGCCAGCACATACAAACATGAAATTAAATGTGTATGATACATTGGTTGATAGGAATGGGTAGTAAACTGGACAGGAAACTACAGCGGGCAGGCAGATCTCCAGCCCTGTGCAGATGACCTATGACCAAAGTAGCTAGTAGTCCTTGGAGAAGGCCTCAGCCAGACCATATGACACTTCTGGCCCCAGGCTTTCTCTTGGAGGAAGTGAAGCTGCTCAGAGCATCTCTGCACTTCTCAGTCCCTGGCCTCTAGCAGCCTGGCTCATGCTCTAGGCTGAAGCAGGCTCCAAGGGCACTGCAGCTGGGCCCTAAGCCAGTTCTGCACAGTGTACAGTCAGCACTTGCGATGTTGTAGGGAGATGGCTGCATTCAGCCTCACTGTCTGTTGGGGTTATATGTAGGTTATAAGCAGTGGTACTGCAAGGCAGCTACAGGCACATGTAAGTCTTGGGATTTGGAATTTTAAATAATATCCTTGAAAACTGATCATTCCCGGTGACTTTAATGACTTATGGTGTGTTAACATTCAGAACAATAAATAGAAGTTTTCTACTGGAAAAATGGCTCCACCCAGTTGTATTAAATATTGTTCTCTTCAGTAAGACTTTAAGAGGGTTAGGTATTACATTTCTCTATTTAAAAGCCTTAGGAGTAACTGACATTATTCTATTTGAAATAGGATTTGAAACCTCAGACATATAGAAATGCTTATGATATTCCGCGTAGAGGACTTTTAGACCAGTTGACCAGAATGAGATCCAATCTACTGCAGACTCGGAAGTTTATTGTTGGACAAGATGAAGGTAACTGAACAGTGGCCTACTTTTCATTAGGACAGCAGACACGACTCCGATAAATGTCTTTATTGCAGAATGATTTTGTAATGTGTTAATGTATACAAAGTTCACATTCATTCAAACTCCACATCACCTCAGTTTTCATCTCCCTCAAGTTTTAAGGCAGGCCTGTAGTAATTAGCATCCCAGACTACCGATGCTGTTATTCTATGTGTTCATTCAAGCAAACCTCAGAATCACAGGAGACACATACTGATTTATGTCCATTTGAAGAGCAAGCATTGCAGTAGCTTGCTCGAGCAGGTTGGAAAGTTCCAGAGCTTAGGTCTGTCAGATTTCCAAACCTGTATATTCAGACATTGATTGTGACCAGCCTGCTATGATGTAAGTCAGTAAAAACCTGCTTTCCATGAGAGTAACGAACTCTAGTAATGTCCAGAAATATTGTGGCTGTTTGCAATTTTTCTTTATCCTATTTTGTTAATTTTGAATGAATAGGAGTCAGGGGCTAGAGAGATGGCTCAGAGGTTAAGAGCAACTGACTGCTCTTCCAGAGGTCCTGAGTTCAATTCCCAGCAACCACATGGTGGCTCACAGCCATCTGTAATGGGATCCGATGCCCTCTTCTGGTGTTTCTGAAGACAGCTAGAATGTACTCGTATACATAAAATAAGTAACTCTTTGAAAAATTGTTTTTTTGAATGAGGGTCACTGATCCACAGAGATGAACAAACCCTACCCAATTCTCTGACATTATATGTGTGTGTGTGTGTGTGTGTGTGTGTGTGGAGAGAGAGAGAGAGAGAGAGAGAGAGAGAGAGAGAGAGAGAGAGAGAGAAGAGAGAGAGAGGAAGAAGAGAGAGAGAGGAAGAGAGAGAGAGGAAGAAGAGAGAAGAAGAAGAAGAGAGAGAGAGGAAGAGAGAGAGAGAGGAAGAAGAGAGAAGAAGAAGAAGAGAGAGAGAGAGGAAGAGAGAGAGAAAATGGAGAGAACGGAGAAAATGTATTTAATCAAATGCTCAGAAGGAAAGATCATTAACCAAGATGCTCTGCGTGACAAGACAGTACTATAAAGAGATGGGCATGGTTGCTCAGTACTCAAGGCCTGAGACTGGAGGAGTCTACAGATTTGAGGCCAGCCTGGGCTATAAAGTGAGACTCTTTTCCAGAAAACAGAGAGGGGGGCTGTAGAGGTGGCACAGAGGTTAAGAGCATTGGCTCCTCATAGAAGAGACCCAGGTTCAGTTCCTAGTACCTACAATGGCAGCTGTACATGGACAGCTGTACTGTCCATGACTTCAGCTCCCTCTGCCTAGCACCTTCTTCTGGATTTTGCATGCACCGGGCATGTACGTAGTGCACATACATACATGCAGGCGAAACATCCACATAAAATGAAAATAAATCATTTTTCTTTTAGAAAACAAAGAACACCAGAACACCATGGAGTCTAGGTGCTTCAAAATGAAGTACACAGAGTTTTGAATTCAAGTGGTGTAGCCGTCCAGCGGCCATGGATGAACTGGGTTTACCTGAAAGGGGGCTGGAAATGTAAGGGAGACAGAGGGGCGAGAGAAGCATGAAGCCAAGACAAAGGTTCTGATCAAGGCTCAAAGTTTAATATTCAACACTGAGGTTATACAGGGGAAGCCCACAGAACCCATCCTTTGTTTCAGCTGGATAATGTTGCAAAGCAGGCTCAGAGGACAGTCTGTTCTTCTAAGGTCCTGTAGGAAGTTGTAAGTGTAAACAAAGCAGCTGGCTTCACCTAGGTGTTAAGGTCCTGTGCTTGCCACTGTTCAGACTGCTCAAGGCTGGGAAGGCACAAAGTGGGGGTGCACAGGAAGCCAGCCCTTTCTTAAATGGTGTTGGGAAGAAGCTGCTGTGGTGCTTGTGAAGTGAGCCTGTAGGTACTATAGTAACTGTAGGCCACTGATTAGTACAAACAGAGATGATGCTAGATGCTGAAATACTAGATTTAAGATTTCAGACTATAATGCCAAGCTACATGCTGCTGAGACAGCTATGATAATATCCTTTCAAAAAGACCATATACTTCAGCTATTATTATCAGTTTCTCTGCTGGTAATTTTACAGATTCACTTCATAGTGTCCCAGTTGCACAAATGGGTAACTATCAGGAATATCTAAAGATGCTGGCTTCTCCACTACGAGAGCTCGATCCAGATCAACCAAAACGACTGCATACTTTTGGCAATCCATTTAAGCAAGATAAGAAGGTAGTATATCTATTTCTGTGTCTGTGGTATTTTTTTTTTTTTTGCTATAACTCTTTCTGTTTTAGCCACATATATACAAATCAGAAGTAAATATGACACCAAAACTTCTGTGTGGGTTTAAAGTGGAGTCTCCCATGCAAGTTGTGTTAGCCAAATAAAATAATAGCTGTCTTTTGTTGTATATATACTAGGACTTAGTGTTTTAATGATTATGTTTGCACCCAGAGGTGTTTTGAAAGTTTGCATCTACTCTATAATAAGAAGAAACCTAGGCTTAAATTAGCTGTCAATCACTGTAATATGGCTGACAAAGACAGGATTTGAGCCTACATCTTTCTGGACCCACATTCCATATTTTCATACTACTACACACTAATTCTTTTGATACAGAGAATACCAAGTGTTTCCTCCATTTCCATGATCAGTTCTTTATTGCTCTATTGAAATAGTGATATGTATGTCCCTAGAACCACGACTGTACTATTTGGTGTCACTTTGAATTATTATAGAGTTTTAAATATGACGGTGTGTGTGTGTGTGTTTGTGTGTGTGTGTGTGTGTATGTGTGTGTTGTGTACTACTGACTTGATCATTTAATGATGAAAGAAATGAGATTATAGCTACACACTTCTTTCTGTAGATGAACATGAATATGAATCATGGATATATTCGCTACCTCTCTTTCTCATAAAACTGAACTAAAAAGTATTCCAACTTATGCCAATCCTTACTTAAAGATTTTTTTAATCTTTTTGTTGTGCCTTGATTTTTTTTTTCATGTAACACTGGAGGTAATGATTGCAGCAAACTGACAGAGCTTTGTGGGGTATTGAGTTATACACCTACGCTATTTAGACTATTACTGAGCATGTACTAAACACTTGGTTAAAATGTTATGTCTTGTTTTGTATGGTTAATTGGGGGGGAGAACATCCTTTACAAAGATACTTTTGCCATGATTTTTTCCAAGTTATAAGGCACATTATTGGGCTGTCTATGATGATAGCAGGTTTTACCTAAGATAAGGTATTGCTGATTTTCATTTTTGTGTGTTCTCACTTTCTGATGAGTATCAAGGCAGGCAGGCATATTTGAATCCGTATTTGAGGTTGTGTCTGACGGAAGGAATTCGGTTCTCACATCTACCTACCATTCATTAGCTACATGTACTGCTCTGTACAGGAATGGTCAATGTTTCTTAAAGCCTTAAAAAGGGCTAGTACAAGATAATTTGTATAATACTCTTAAAAGGTTGACTATGGGTGCCAGAAAGATGGCTCAGCAAGTTAAGAGCACTTGCAGAAGACCCAGGCTTGATTCCTAGCACCCATATTAGGTAGCTTACCACTTCAGTTTCAGGGGAATCTGATACCCACTTTTGGTTCCCTGGGCACCTTCACATACTCTGCACACAAGCATGCATGGGTGTACACACATAAATTTCTTTGAAAAGATTCTTAAGGGTGACTATGGCTTTTTTCTCATTTTGGTCATTTTGAGGCTCCCTAATAACCTTAGACAAAAACTTACATGCTAGTTTTCTCTTTGTTCCACTTAGACGGGATTAAAATTGGGTTGCGTTTTCTGATAACAGAGTTGCTATAGGGATTATAATTGAAGTTCATCTAAATGATGCAGTGCATGACTAAGGAAGTGTGTGTATGGAAATTGCTTGAATGGTTATTTTGTTTGTTTTTTGAGAGTTGAACTCCTATTTTTAAAATGTCCGTTTATTTATTTATTTATTTATTTATTTATTATTTTTAGGGAATGATGATCGATGAAGCAGATGAGTTTGTAGTAGGGCCACAAAACAAAGTGAAACGTCCTGGAGAACCCAACAGTCCTATGTCATCTAAGCGAAGGCGGAGTATGTCCCTGCTGTTGAGGAAACCACAAACAGCACCTACTGTAACTAACCATGTGGGCGGAAAGGGACCACTCTCAGGCCTCATAAAACACCCCTTTGTACATCCAGGTACAGAGTAGTGCTTGTGATTTCCTGATGGCTCCTAGAGGACTAACATGTTAAAATGTCATTTTCCTTTGTGCTTCTTTCTATGGTTTTTTTTGTTTGTTTGTTTGTTTTGTTGTTGTTGTTGTTGTTAATAAGCAAACCATTATTAAAGCATCTGTGGTAGTAGCACAATAGACCTTCTGGGGAGCAGAGACCCCAATTCAGTGATCTTAGCAATAAGAGTGGAGGAAAAAAAAGATCTATAATTACATAGTAATTAACATAATATTAACCATGCTAATTAGTGATTAATACATGCTTAGTAAGTATCCTCACAGTGGCTAGTACAAAAATGAGGCACTCTGAGCATGTCTGCTTTTAACCATTTGGATCAACTTCAAAGATTGGGGAGACAAACCAATTTCTAAGGTGGTAGTGCAAGGAGGCTCAGTAATAACAGGTTAGATCTGCCATTGTTCTTCATGCCCTCAGCTCCCATTCATGATTGAACTGGTACAATCTGGGGTCTGCCTCCTTGACCCCAGTGGAACAACCCTCAGGTCACCAGTGCTTTCTGCCCATTGCCATTCCTTCTCAATCGTGTATGACTGAGTTGTTCATGCCTCCTCTACGGAAACAGATTGCTCTTCCAGCCAGGAGTGACTCCATCTTTTCTCACAGTTCAATCCTGGAACCTCACCTTGCTGTTTTCTCTTCCTAAGGTGCTCCTATGTGGCCTTGGGGCTTTAAAACTGGGTTTCTATATAAACAGCTTTCAATATTTATATCTCTAGATTACAATTCATTCCTCTGCTCTCAACTGTATATTTAACCATGGATATGGTGCCTCCATCTTGGAGCCTAGTAGATAACCATGTTTTATGTGTTACAACTAAATGTCCAGCTCTCCCAGCATCCTTCTGTGTGGCAGTTAATGATACTATCCCTTACTCCACTGGAAAAGCTATATAGCACCTTTAATGATGAGTAAAATCAAAGAACCTTAGGGTAACTAAAACTGTCTTCTCGTGTCAAGTAATCACCTTAAGGTCACTTAAGGTCACTGAATCAGAGCCAGGGAGAATTGAGTATCATCTACTCTCAAAGACAGTCATATGTTGGCTCCTGGACACATGATTACTTATCCAATGGTCCAGGTGACAAACATGAAAAACTACCATGAATTTTAAAATTGTCTTTCTTCCACTAACAAGATGAGGTAATTTGACATTCAGTTTAATTCTGTTTCGCTATTGTCTTCTTTCCTTCACTTCATGCTTGCG